>CAUYSK010084356.1:0-60119 GCA_963575035.1 Avahi laniger
TGTGTGCGCGTGTGTGTGTGTGCGCGCGTGTGTGTGTATGTGTGTGTGTGTATGTGTGTGTGCGTGTGTGTGTATGTGTGTGTGTGAGTGTGTGTGTGTGTGCGCGTGTGTGTGTGTGCGCATGTGTGTGTGTGTGTGCACGTGTGTGTGTGTGTATGTGTGTGTGTGCGTGTGTGTGTGTGTGTGCGCGTGTGTGTGTGTGCATGTGTATGTGTGTGTGTGTGTGTGCGTGTGTGTGTGTGTGTGTGTGTTTTAAAAAACAAGGTCTGTGAGGCTGGAACAGCATGAAGGAGGGAGAGAGGTAGGTTGGGGCCAGTTGATGTCAACCATTTGGGTCATCATGTGGGTGTTAATTTTAATCTGAATAAGACGGAAAGTCATTGGAAGATTTGAAATAAATGACCGACATGATATAATACATGTTTAAAAGGTTCATCCCCAGATTTTCACTGGGTGTTTGCTAGGAAGTTAACAGGATATCCTGTAGACCTAGAGCTCCTCGCTGCCCTCCTGCACTTCCCCCAGGGAGGAGGGACGGGTTATGGACAGCGAATCTACACCATATGCCTGTGTCTTACCTATCGCTTGCTTTATTCATTTTGGTGCTACTGTACCACTTAATATTTGACAGCGAGTTTAATTTTATTCACCCAATATAAATGATTTTTCAAGATTAAAACACACATGCACACTTTTTTTTTTATTTGAGGGGAAGACTCTTGAACTTGCCTGACCCAAAGACATTATGCACACTTTAGAAAATGCTAAACTGACTTGTCCAATTAAACAAACGCACCACTCAAACTCTGCAACTATAAACAAGAAACTGCCAGGAGCGCTCTGTCATGTCTCACAGTAAACTGGTAGCACCAAAGTCGCTGCCCTAGGAATTTTGTCAAGCTCTATCTAGCCCCTTTTCATACAGTCAGATCACAGGCAAGACTTCATTTCCATATCCTTGTCGTCTAGCATTGCTTTGTCCTTAATTATGTGAACAAGCACAGGAGTGTGATTTGAGGAAAGAACATAAAGGTAACCTTGTTTAGAGGCTGCTGCTGTGAATCAATCCTCGCTGGAGATCTGAATCCTTGATTTTCAGGAGATTAAGAATTGAGTTGTTTGCTAAGAAGTATTTCAGACTGATGATTTGGAATTTCAGATTTTGATTGGAGGTGGAGTGCACACAGAGGAAGAATGTTTGGAGGCTGTTCAAAGCAGTGTCACTGAAAAGAAACTGTTTCCTGCAAAAGTTCTATTATGAGGAGTTGCCTGTGGCAGTTCTGGGTGCTTTTTGCTGGGGAGCTGACAGTTTTTACTGATACCGTCTCCACGCGCTGGTTATCGGCTGTGCCCCGCGCGTACTCTTCGCTGCATTTGGATAGGGTCATTTATTGCCAGTTTATTCAAGTCGTTCCAGGTTCACGACAAACATTATCTTCAAAAAACAACGAGCGATGGTTGAGCTTTATATACTAAGAAAACACAGAGAGTAAAATGAAAGCTGACAAGCATCAGGAAAGATTCTGCCAGAAATTAAGTACTAAGTATGTCATGGCCAAGGGTTAGAAAATAACCACAGAAGTGCCAAACCAGCTGCTGAATAAAACATAAACAAAAAAGAGGAAAAAGGTAAACAAACAAACAAAAACGACCAGAACTAAAGCAGCTCTGCATTTTCATATGCCACAAAATCTAATTAGAAAAGACATTGCAAACCAGCAGTGAGATTGCTATGAACTGTGAAGAAATATACAGAAGCTCGAGGAAGGGCTGTCTACAATTCTACAAGCTGTACACAGCACAAGCGGGGTGGGATATAAATAACATTTCCGTAATGAGGTGCTTGACTTTTTACTTCTCACTTGTGTCCACTTGACCTCAACTCAGGATTTTATAATCAACCTTAAAACATTTTAAATAAAGACAATATTATTCTTTGGTCAATTGAATTCAAATAATAGTAGACAGACGGAAAGACCAGAGCACAATTCTGGGCTTTTTTTTTTTTTTTTTTTTTGGTGCGAAAAAAAAAAAAAAGGTAATGAAAAAAAAGCCCAGATCTTCCTTACTGATCAATTTTCCATTTCTCTCCTCATCCCCAGATGCTACCATCTCCCTCACTTATGTAACCTGCAAACTCACTGCCTTCTCCATGCCTAATAATAGCATCCAGGCTTCTGTTATCTACTTGATCTGCAAACCGCTTCCCTGACAGCAGTTTTTTTTTTTTCCAGGAAAAGTCCAATATCACTGACATTTGGAAAAGCAATCTGAAGAATTTTGGTAGAGGAAATTAATATTTCTCATCCAAATCAGGCAATACTCTAGAAATAAAACTCTAAGGGCTATAGGAAAAAAAAACGGAGTGAGGAGGAAGGAAAGAGATTTGGATTGTTTATTTGTGTGTTGTTTAATGGCTTCTGTTGGACTCTCAGAGAAATGTCTTTTTAGTAAATACTATTCTATAGGTTTTCCTCTTTAAACAATGTATATTTGATTTTAACATTGAAAGTTTAGGATTTCTCACAACACCTAGGTAAAAAGCAGGAATTCTCTGACAGTGATGGAGCAGGACCCCAAAGAGAGATTTATAAAGGTGCATCATTTCTCAATTTAGAATTTTAATTACAGATTTTAGTTGTTTAAGTGGCTTAACTCTTTACTTTTGAAACAAATTGTAAGCCTCTAAGGACTTGTATCTATGTCCACATGTTCTTGCTCAAAATTAAAGTACGATGTCTGCAGTAGTTTCCTAGGCTGCTGTAACAAGGCACCACAAACTGGGTGGCTTAAAATAAGAGAAATAAATTCTCTCACAGTTCTGGAATTCTGGAAGCCAGAAGTTCTAGAGGCTAGAAGTTCTGGAGGCCAGAAGTCCAAAAATCAAGGTGTCTGCAGGGCCATGCGTCCTTCAAAGGCTCCAGGAAAGGATCTTTCTGGCCTCTTCCAGCTTCTGGTGGTTGCTGGCCATGCTTGGTGTTTCTTGGCTTGTGGCTGCATCACTCTAGTTCCTCCTCCGCATCCCACGGCACTCTCCTTGTATCTTGTGTGTCCAAATCTCCCTATTCTTTCTCTAGCCTAAGTTATAATTAGGGCTCACCAGAATCCAATAGGACCTCATTTAAATTTAATTAGATCTGCAAAGATCCTATTTCCAAATAAAGGTCACATTACAGGTTCCATGTGGATGTGAATTTGGGGGGAGGGTGCATAGGTGGACAATATTTAACCCAACGCAATGTCAAATCAAGGGAGCATTGAGAAGCACCACTGCCCTTTATCAAGCCGGCGCGTCCCTCAGTCTAGCATGCCCTGCTCCTGCGTCCTGAGTGCCCCTCAGCCAGTGCAGCCTCCCTTCTTGAGGTACAAGGCCTGGGTCTGGGGACTTGCACACACACGTCAGGCCCCTAAGCTCCCAGCACACCTTGCAATTTCCTTCTTCATGTTGTTGCTCGCGACAGCCTCACCATCTACTCTGTGTTCAACAGACTGTTATTTAATTCCTGCTCATCTCAGCCTTCATGACCGAGATTTTCCCAGTGTGGAAACCCCTCGTCTGTACCCAGAAGGCAGATATCTGAACAAGTCCTATATCATACATGCGCAGATAGTCAATGAGGATGAAAACACGTTTTTAAATAGCATTACTGTAGTTAAAGGCTATGCGACTGCCTACCCCACAAAACACTTTCTCCTGGGAAATATCTGCCCCATTCCCACCTAATCTTGGCAGTGGGTGGAGCCAAAGCTGCCACATTCTTACCTGAGGCCCCTCCAAGGGGGTGGTCTGGGGTCAGCACCTGATCCAAGCTGGCCCTCACTGTTAAACTTGAAGGAAGTCATGCACGCCCCCACCCCCATGCCCACCCTCGGAAGAGTTGTAAGATGCCACAACTTTTTGTTACGTGGGAAGCCAATCAATAATGAAAGAAAATAGAGCAGAAACAAAGCAGAACTGACCAAATGGAGCAAGAATTCTGCCCTCATTGAAGGGCCTGAGCTGCATCTCTGTCAATCCATGTTCCCTGGATTCTGTAAACCAACAAATTCTTCCGTTTATGCCAAAACCAGGTACGTTCACATTTCTGTCACTGACAACCTAAGGGGTACTGACTGGCCCATGTATGGCCTTGACAAAATGTTAAACCTGAAAAGAAAGAGGTTGGACGTTGTTCTGGGTTCAACTGTGCCCTCCTTCCTGCAAAAAGGTATGTTGGAGTCCTAATTCCCAACACCTCAAGGCCTTATTGTGGAGAAGGGTTTGTACACAGTAATCTAATTAAAGTTAGGTCATTAGAGTGGGCCCTAATCCAATATGACCGGTGTCCTTATAAAAAGGAGAAATTTGGACGAAGAGATGGACACACATAGAAGGGAGACAGTGTGAAGAGACACAAGGAGGTGACAGCCTTCTGCAAGCCAAAGAGAGAGGCCTGGAACAGATCCTTCCCCAACGGCCGTCAGCAAGAACTAGTCTTGCTGACACCTTGATTTTGGACTCCCGGCCTCCAGAACTGTGAGACAATAACCTCTTCTGTTTCAGCCACCCAGCCCAGTTTGTAGTAAGTTGTTACAGCAGCTCTAGCAAACTAATGCAGACATTATCTATTCACTTCTTAATGACAAGTAAGGAAACAAAGGCCCAGAGAGTTCAATCCAATTAGCGTTTCAATTAATGTTGAAAGAACAGGCATCAGAATGCAGACCTCATAACTTATAATCTGATGCTCCTTTTCATAAATTCTACCCTAATGCTTAGCCCAAGTTTTCCTGAAAACTTCAAATGCATGCTTTTGTTTCAGGAAGCTATTAAGACTATAATAATAAATCTGAAAAGTAAATACATTGTAAGAAAGAAAATGACACAACCTGGACACCTATATTTATAACAGCTGTCATAATATGCAGATAAAATCTTTTAGTCAAACATTCTCATTTAAAACCAATTTACATAAATAATGATGAGTCATTTCACAAAGAAACAGCTCAGTGAGAGAAATAGGATTGACTAGAACGGATGCAAAACACATCAGATTCCAAGCTGGGCTGGAGAATTTTTCTACCATTACTCTAGGGAAAACAAAAAATGTTTTTCACTCCAGCTAAGGAAGCAGAGGAGTCATATTTTCTCAATAAAAGAAAAACAAATCTTGATCAGCTCATGAAAATTTGTTTATTTTATATTAAAACTGGATATAATTATAAAACTAATTAGTCTGCTGTTTTCTGGCTAATAAGGACTTTATTTTTTCTTCTCAGGGTAACACTCACCAGCTGGAGACAACATGCATGATCACCTACTATTCCTGTTTGTCAGAATTTCCATATATGAATGCCCTACAAATGTTGGATTTACCCTGGATTTTTAGTGATATTTTTCTTACGGTATCACAGAATGCCTATTATATTTATATTGAAATGATCTCCCATATTTAACTTTAAGAATCTAATATGGTTTAACAAAAATAAAGCATTTTGTTTGAAACCTCAAATGCCTTAAAAACTAGATTTCAGTATCTCTCTACTCAAACTAACATTTATTACAGATGTATACTTAAAAAAGTACTATGATAAATGTTATATTATCCAAGTATTTACTATTTTATATGAGGCTGGTTTTCATATGGGCAAAGTTTTGCCCTCTAGGGAAAGGAGACCCAGTGAATGTTTTCAGCTAGAAAAGAACATGAGTAGATTTGGGTTTTGAAAGATTGCATTAGAAACTAAGAGAATGACATGTTAAAAGTCCTTTTTTGTTGTGGTTGTGTAAAATGGGAAAATCAGGAACGGCTTCCCAAAGGAGATACAATTTAAGCTATTCCTAGAGGGGTGAGTAGAATTTTTACTATGAAGGAAAAAGCACTGCTGACTCTAGGAATTGGCCTGTACAAGACGAATGAAGTAGAAACGCAAGATATTCATTTAGGGAACTCCAGGTCTGTGGTTGGAGATCAGGGTGGGAAGGTAGAAAGGAACTCGGTCCTAGGAGCCTATCTGTGATCTCCTCAACAGTAGGAGTTTTATTCTGTAGGCGACTTCAATGCGGAGTCACCAATGACTTACATTTTTAAAACATCACTCTGGCCTCAGAGTGGAAGACGGATTGGAAAGGAGTAAGTCTGGAAGTCGAGTCTTGCGTATCTTTTTTCTCTCAGCTCTTAAAACTCAAAATTCATTTAGGATCCCGAACTCCCCTCAAATCTGACTGCTTTTCTTCATCCACTCCATCTCTGGTCTGAGTTTTTTGTTGTAATTCACCTGAAGTAGAGTCAATCAATGCAATAGATTCCTTCGCAAACTGTATGTCCTCTTCTACCCATCCCTGACATTGATTGGCCAGAGTAGCACACAGGTGAATGTCAGCAGATGGCTTAAGATTCTCCACTGGCACCTCAGCTCCTATAAGATCAGTTCCACCCTCTTAGACTGCTCTCCCAGTATTCCCAGGGGATGAACAAAAAGTTGTAAATAACACAAAAGTGGCAACACCGACAACAGTGGGCTCTTCTGGCTGAGACCCTGTGATACCGTGTCTGGAATCCCTGTGCTCCAATCACTGCATGTCCCCTAGAAGCATATTGAGACATCATTAATTCTCTCAACTTTCCTTGTCAGCACGGTTGACCACACAGCCCTTATGTCTCCTTACTTCATCCTGGGCATGACATCACACTGGGGTGGTGCCACCCTGAGAAGTCTAAGGCAGATATCCTCAGTGCTTCCTGGGTGTGACACCTCAGCCATGTCTCCATCCACTGCTGTGCCCAGAGCTGGCAGCTCCTGTCCTCTGAAAGAAACCAAGACCTTCTCTTCTCTGCTCTTCCCAGTCCCAAAGAGGTCAAGCCGGAGTGAGAGGAATCATGGAGCTGTGACTAAACTCATGCACTATGAAGCCAGGCTACACTGGATACTAACCTAGACTCTTCTAATCAGTGGATATGCGATTTGAAGTCAATTAAGCTCTGTGTTTTGTGTTTTGCTATTCTTTTATAGGGTGGGAACAATGATAATATCTACAAGTGACTAGGGAAAAAATTGTCTAAGGTTTATATGAGATAATGTATGTACAGAATTCAGCAGACTGCCTGAAACAGATCATTATTCAATACATGCAAATTACTAATAAAATGAGGTACCCCTCTCTATTATCACTTACATATAAACACAAAGAACCACAGGAGAATAAAATAATTTTCAAACTGTTAATAAGTAATTATCTATTAATCTATTTAACAATAAATCTACTGCTACTTGCTTTGTTCATGAAAATGTTGTAGAAAAATTCTGCCTATCTTTCTTTGGGAGAGATCATTGAAAATGATACTTTTCTTTCCTGAATACATAGGGAGTTTTACTGAGTATCATAAGACACTCTCACAGCTTCCTCCATTTTTTAATATAAATGAATGCAACAGTTATTTATATTGAGCTAATACATTTGCATTTTATTTAAAATTGGCCTTGTCCTCTTATTATAAAACAAAAGAAATATAATTTATATTGCAAATACATCAAGTATCACAATGAAAAATAAAGAACACAATAGAATCCAGTGGACAAAGTGTCAGGCTGGAAAAATTAGTGAATTTTTTTTCAATTATGGGAAGATAATTGATTTTTTATATATTTCTTTACTAAAAAAGGGCAGGGATATTGGCCATCTTAGAATTACCCAATCAATCCTCACTTCTGATGACACTTTTGGGCAATCTTCACATAGTACAATGCCTTCTACAACTCAATCACCTACGGCAAACTTGCTCTCTGATCTTTGCTGCTTGTTGCACCAAATCCCTAACAAGTGATGCTACAAACTTTCTAGTACTTTTCCAGCAATCACTGCCAGCTCCTCATCTATAAATTACAATCGTACGCTATCCCTTATTCCACTGAAATATTGTGAGAAACCATTACATAAATGCTGTTTGAGCCTTTCATAGACGGATGCTATATATAAAGAAAAATTATTAGCTTTGTATTTCAAATCTGAACTATAAGACATACCAACAATACAGAAGCAGGCACTTTGCTCTGACATAAATGGATGATTTATTATTTTTCTCGTACAGCTGTCCAATTCAGCTCCTTTCAATTTTTCTACATAGATTTAACTTTTCCTATCTGAATGATCTTTGCCAATGAGTAATTTAAATTTCTCAACAGATGTCATATAAGCCAAGCGTGAATACTTTTTAGGTGCAAGTTAAATTTGTGGCAGAGGATATAGAAGTCAATGCTTCCATTATAATCTAAAATGACAAAGGCATGAATACCATATTTTTAACTGCATAGTAGCATATACTTCCAATGTTTAGTTGTGAGTATTATTCAAGTTATTTAAAAAGAAACTCTTTTAGTAACACATATTAGGTGAAGAACATATTACTTCTATCTTCTAACCTCTAAGTTCCCCCATTTTTGTAGCATGCCTTCTTCATAATCGCACAGCATGGGAGCCCATGGGCTAAGTGAGCTGCAAAGAAAAATCAAAATGATGTGCCTCCCCTTTTCAATGGGTCCATGCCTAGCAACACAAGTTGATAGGTATAAATTAGATTCTTGGCAATGACAGGTACAAGTTGGATTCTTGGCCATGATAGGTACAAGTTAGATTCTTGGCCAACCACCTCTGTTAGTTGTCCTTTATCTATACACTGAAACCCCAAATTCCTTAGATGGTAGGAAAGGTCCTTCATAATAGCATCTTGCCTTCCTTTTCAAGTTTATCCATCACATCTCCCTACGACACAACATGAACACCTTATGTTTCTTAATCAAGTAAGATTATTGAACAAGGTGGGTGCTCCTTCTGGAATATCATTGCCCACTCCCTCCCTTTTAGCCAGGAAACTCACATTCACCAATTGAGTTATAGCACAAATGTCAACCCCTCTCTGAAGATTTTCCTAAATCTCTGAGTACAGATTTGATGAATCCCTCCTCTGTGTTCCCATAGAACTTCTACAAACTTTTATTTAAATTTATAACATTATATGGAAAAATATTTACTTACCTGACCTATCTTTTAATATGCAAAGCCAGCATATTTATTGGAAGAAAAATGTCTTCTTTATCTATGTGTTATTTTGGAAATGTGTTTGGTACACAGTAATATATTATTGATTAATTGGGTAACTGAAAAGGTAGAACAGATGGATGATAATAATTATTCATTTGATTGACAGAATGGCAGAACATTAAATAAGAGATTTAAAACACACAGAAAAATTGCAGGGAAAAGAAAGGGACCTAGTTATTCTCCAATGTGCTAAGCACACAATGCACAAGTTATAATAAAATTCATTAAACATTCACTGAGCACATGTCATGTATAAAGTCTTAAACCAAAAATGAGAATCACAAAGATAAAAGCATATTGTCTTCAAATTCACAGAATGCACAGACTATTGGAGATATATAGAATGTATTAAAGTAGGTTTTGTTTTTATTTTGGCCTGTCACCCATAGTATAAAGGGAAAAAAAATATTCTTGAAAATGACATGCACAGATGATTTAAAAGCCAATTCATGTCAATCCATCTTCTTAACATTTAACATTTCACACAACTTTTTCTTATACTAGTTATAAACCAACTTTAGTAAAAATGAGTGTTTTGAAATTAACTTCTTTCGGCCTTTACTAATTCCACAATATAGTCATGTTAATGTGAAATGGCTAGAATGAAGACAGGGGAGAAAAAAGCAATCAGTAAGATTATAATTGTCTATGAACTAAGTAAATATCTAAAACTATATCTACAGGAATAGAGTAATTCAATACATAAGGCGAAATGTAAAATAATGATAATGACATAATGGATAATTTCAAGATTTCCTTTCCTTATAGCCAGCCAGGTCAACTCCGAGTGTGTGAAAACTCTTTTAGTATAATAACACATATAAGTAAAAGAACATATTATTTCTATCTTCTAAACTCTTAAGTTTCCACATTTCTATAGCGAGACTTCTCCATAATCACACAACACAAGAGAAGACTTTTAAGCAGGGAACATAGACAATCAAATGGGTTTTCAATATTTATTCCAACCTATTTTTGTTTTAATAATGAGATCTCAGTTCTG
The DNA here is from genome assembly GCA_963575035.1 of Avahi laniger. Classification (NCBI taxonomy): domain Eukaryota; kingdom Metazoa; phylum Chordata; class Mammalia; order Primates; family Indriidae; genus Avahi; species Avahi laniger. The sequence goes on from CAUYSK010084356.1 coordinate 10,083, forward strand.
ACTTTAGAAGCATCACTGCACAAGCATAGAAGTAATTCAGGAGAACACAGTAGAGTGTAGGGGCATCGCTGCAGCTCATGCTATCCAAGACACTCTGGCACAGCTGAGTGCAGAACAGCTCCATTTAGATATGACGTTTTTTTACAAACTATACCTATACCCCTAATTTTCTTTTGATGCAGCTTCAAACATTAAATCACATTAAAATAAATAAAAATTTAAAAATAGTAAATCAATCTTCTAAGAGGAAAGACAAACATGTCAAAATTATAAAATTGCACAATTTTATTCTTCAACTGAGTATTAATTTTAGTACTGGAATTCCTGAAAGACAAAGCCAAAAGAGAACTACATCGCAATGTATTCCTTCTGTCTCATTAAAAGAAACAGGAGGGTTTTTTTCCTTGAAAAATAAAATACATTCCCAGAAAAAAAGGTATTCTGAAGAAATTAAAATATTTATCACATAAATCCTATAATACGAGACAACAGATCCATAGTAGATAATATCTTCCACTGCAGTTTTGTAAAAAATCCAAAGCAGCCAATAAAAGGATATTTTTAAAATTGATTCTGCATAAAAGCCATCCCATCGAATTTCTTCACTTCCCATTTCAGGGACTATATTTAAAATATTTAACACCAGAATGGCACAAGCTTTGGTATATGTGCAGAGTTCCAGAAAAGTCCTGCTGTGTCAGGGTTATTTCTTTTATTTGCCGGATTGCGGGAATCTCCTGGGACATGAGAATAAGTCTTTTGACTGGAGGGAGGTTACTCAGGAGGCTGAGTGCAGTGATTATTTATCAACCAGTATGGAAGTATTTAATATTTTAACAATTGGTGTGGCCATACTCATACATGCAGCTCTGCACATAAGTCTAGACTGGGATATGAGACAGTATCTGTGACCAGAAGAGAAAATGAGTCTTAAATTCAAAGAATTTCTCCCAGTCTTAATTATTGGGGAAGACCCCAATAATTTTAAGCTAATGGCTGGCTGCGATTTTCATTTCAGAGATCCCAGGTAAATCGAGTGCAACTGCCAGTCATGTTGAACATCCCAATCAAGACTATGGTTGTAAAGCTTTAAATAAAATAACATTTTGCAGTAGCTAAAGTTGTTCTGGCTTCCTTTTCAGCTGATGTTACAGAGCGTCTGAAGATTCTAACCTGGAGGTGACAGGTGACAGGTGGCAGGTGGTGGTGCCACAGGTAAAGAACATATATCTTTTCCATTCATCTCGTTTAGGTCAAATAAGCCAAGGTGATAAATAGCTAGGTTCTTTCTACATTGCACAAGTAGCAGAAAACTTGAAAAGATCACTATTCCAGAGAATCGCTTTTTCTATTTAAATCTTTATATAGTCAAGCTACATGGAATGCAAGCAACTTAGGTTATTCATTTGCAAAACAATTAGACAGACACCATTATTTGAATTAATCTGATACTTTACTTTAGCATCATGCAATGACATTGGATGTCATTAATAGCAAGTGTGAAAAGGAAAAAACCCAAAAAAGAAGCAAAAGCATGTGTCTTACTGGAGTAACCTAGTTCTACCTTAGAGAGCTCAGTATGTGAAACTGAACTTAACCTCTTGCCTCCTTCCCCAAATTAGCTCAATTATCAAAACCCAGAATTCCACATTCCTAGCATGTTCTGGGCAGCCAAAATTTAGAGACGAGAATAATCCCCAAGAGAAATCCACCCCTATTATTTAAGAAGGTTGGATAGAGATAACAATGTAGAAACACACATACACAAATGCGAGTCACTAATGATTACCATCTCCTCTCTTTTTAGTCATCTTTGCAAAGAGACTTGGCTGTTGGGCTTGCTTCCAGAGACTTTATAAGGTGTTACTTACTTCCTTAGTTATTTTACTGTGACTTAAAGGCTGATCCTTAGGGTGAAAATAGGCATACTCTGCACGGACCCATCTCTTCACAAAAACAGACATAAACCAAGTTCTTAAGGATGAAACCAGGCTGGCAATCCATTTAGCCACAAAGAGATATGAAAGCACCATGTGAACTGGGACATGGGAATTGGCAAGAATTTGGCCACTGGGAGCTTAGACTCTAGAGTGAGTTTCACTTACCAGCTGCATGGCCTTGGCAAAGTACCTAATATCTCTGAAGGCCTCAGAGTTTCATCTGCAAGACAGGGATGATAAGAGTAACTACCTCACAGCATTCCTGGGAGAAATTAATGAGGTAATGTCTATAAAATGCCTACCACAGGGCTAGGCGAAAAAGCATGCATGTATTCAATACCTGATAGAGAAAAGGATTATAGAAACCAGAAATATAGAAAGTATATTATAATGCCTGTAATATATCAGTGCAGTGACAAAGGACCCTAACTATTGAAATGAGGGAGTGTGAAAAGAGATAAATTATCATTTCTGATGTTATATTGGACACCCACAAAATTGGTTGCTAGGGAAAAAAAGATTACTATTTCATTTATTTATAGCAGGAATATATGTAGCATGATGTTAAGATCAACATATCTTTCCTGAAATCAAAAATTTTCAATGTTTGAAATATTTCCCTTGCCTGACTAGAGACAGTGAGGTTTAAGTAATTCTCTTATAATTTTTCTGGCAATCTAATGCAACAGATTGATAAAAATCCCAAATCAAAATTAGTTATTTAGAAAGATCACTTGAGTGCTTAACACTGTGCTAGGGGCTGAGAGGGATATATAAAGATGAAATGTGTGTAAGCAACATGAAAATAGAGCTGGACATGCTTTGATCACCATTCAATCACTCAACCTCAAGCACTTCATCATTAAGATGCAGCTCATAAAATTCCTGCAATAGTGGAGCCAGTCTCAGAGTTCCAGACTAAGATGGGAAGGAGACCAACGTACAAAACATTAAGGGTAGCTCCGAGTGAGCCAACGTCTTAGTGAATAGCTCCTTATTCACAAAGGTTGGGCAAAAGTCTACATTAGCCAGCAAATTAGAAGGAGTAGCTGAAAAAGGGACTTTCAAGGCCTATCTAGATTTTGTAGAAAAAACAATAGTCCCTTAGAATGTCATAAAATAAATGCTATTGTGTTTTTTTGTGAAAAATATGATTACTGCAATTGTTTTAAGAAAGTATGTTCATTGTAGAAAATGTGAAAAATATAGCAAAAAATAAATAAAGGAATTGAAATCATCTATAATGCTACCACCTAGAAATGATCCTTATTAAGATATTTGTGTGTGTGTGTGTGTGTGTGTGTGTGTGAGAGAGAGAGAGAGAGAGAGAGAGATAATTGGAACAGAGGAAGGATTTAAAGAAGGAGAGGCCATCTAAGAACTATTGTCACCATCCAATTGCAAAGTGTCTTAGCCCATGTGTGCTGCTATAATAGAATACCATAGACCGGATAATTTAATAAAAAAAAAAAAATATTGGCTCAAGGCTCTGGAAGCTGAGAAGTCCAAGATTAAGAGACTGTTCTCTTAATGAAAGAGAGAGGGAGGATGTTCTTGCTATGTCATCCCATGGTGGAAGGGCAAAGAGAAGACAAAAAGAGCAAGAGACAGAAGGGGACCCAACTGGCTCTTGCCCTTTTATAAAGAATCCACTCACGATAGCAAACCCACAGCCCTGATAACGCCATTAATCCGTTCCTGAAGGCAGATCCCTCCTGGCCTAACCACCTCTCATACACCCCACCTCCCAACACTGTTGCATTGGGGATTAAGTTTCCAGCACATAGTTTTTGGGGGACACATTCAAACCATAACACAACCCAGTAAGGATCAGATTCACAGTGAAAGGATTGAGAAAAGGAAGACAAGAGGATAAATTTAAGAGCTAGAGAGACATATAGATTTAAGAGATAGATAGACTGGTAGGTAGGTAGATATAGAGATTTAAGAGCTAGGTAGATAGATTTTAAGATAAATAGATAGATTTAAGATGCACATACACATGTGTGTATGTATTTTTCTTTTTAAGTATAAAAGAAATTATCATTTGAATAGGTTTAATGTCTCTTAGTTAAAAAGATTGGCCCAGCATGTTACTAACATAACTGTGGGATCAATATTTGAGAGTATAAATTAAGATGGGAGTGATAAGTGCCTTAAAAAAATTGTGAAAGAAAAGTCAGCATCTATTTTGGAGACTTGGAACTGAAATGTGGGTGGGAAATCAAGATGAGAAAAAAAGAGATTGGAAGCACTGGGGTATTTGTGGTAGCAGATGCCTGAGGAATGAATGGGCTGCTAAGAAGCTGAGTGCCCAAGGCAGGGTGAAGCGGGAACAGACTTTTAAAAAGTTATCCCCAGCTGGGAAACCAAGAGGCAGGAAAGAAATAGTTTAAGTGTGGGGATAACAATTGCAGATAGTTACTAAGAGGAATTCAAGTATGAATGTTGATGCTAAGATAGTCCTTTACATGCTTTTGATTCAAAATGTTCTACAGGTCACTGGAGGCAAAGCCAGAGTATTAGCGGTTGATGGATGGGACGGGTGGTTAGCAAGAGAAAACAATGAATACCATAGGTTTATTAGATCAAAAAGTGCTTTCCTTAAAATTAATTCAGAGCAAAAAATTATTAAATTTAGAGTAAGATTGCCTAGGACAGATGCCCAACCATTCCACTGATGAGGTGCAGGATTTTAGACAAGTTATTTAATCCCTTTGTGCTTCAGTTCTCTTTTACAAATTGGGAAAAATAATAGAACGACCTCCCAGGATAGATGTCAGGATTAAATAAGTACATATGAAGCACTCAGTACAGTGCCTGGCACATGGCGAATGCTACATAATTATTGGGTAGTATCATCGTCATTATTAGCATTGTTATTATTAAAAGGTTAATAAGATTTCATTAGAGATTAAGAGCTCCAATTTAATACAATATTTTTTTTTGTAGCATTTTATGGATGCAGTTGCTGGGAACAGTTATAGGAAGAAAATTAAGACTGGTCTTTGGCCTCAATTCATTTTTTTTAAAACATTTAATCAATTTGTCAACAAAATTTTACTCAGTGTCCATATTTCTCAGGTGTTCTTCCTGGAAGAGAATAGAAACCATAGCACACCGTGATTCCGGCACAGTGTGATTAGTGCCATAGAAAGACACACAAGTGCTACAGGGCCTGTTGTCAGGAAGAGGTGTGAGCATTCCTGAAACACTTGAGGGAAACCAGTGGAGAGATACTCAAGAATGCAAGCTGGCCATTCAACCAGTACGTTCAGCCAGGGAGTTCCGATCAGTGGGTGACTGTGCCGTTGTGCAGAGGTTAAATGCTGTGAATGCCATTCCTGGAGAAGTGCAATCTCAAGGTTCATTTGGGATGTGTGTATGTGTGGGGGGCAAGGGGACTATCTCATAAGACTTTTTGGAAAAAGCAGCATTTACATGGGATCTGAGTCTGTTTGGTGTCTCTGTAACAGAATACCTGAGAATGGGTAGTTTATAAGGAAAATAGGTTTATCGAGCTCACGATTCTGGTGGCTGGAACGTTCAAGAGAGTATCTGCAGCTGGTGAGGGCCTCACCTCAGAAAGTGGAAGGGGAGCTGGCGTGTGCAAAGCAATCACATGGCAAGAGAGAAAGTGGGTGGTGGGCTGAGGGCTGCCAAGCCCTTTTTAACAACTAGCTCTCAAGGTAAATAACAAAGTGAGAACTTACCCTTGAGAAAGGGCATTAATCCATCCATGAGAGATCGGTCCCCATGACGCAAATACCTCCCACCAGGCGCCACCTCCAAACTCTGCCACACTGGAGATCAAACTTCAACATGAGGTTTGGAGGGAACAAACATGCATAGCACATGGACCTTGAATGACAAGACATTAACATGCAAAAATGTGAAAGAAAAGATCATTTAAAAAAAAGGACCAGGATGAGTCAAAGGACAAAGCTGGGGTGGGTGAGAAGAGGAGTGCGTGGAATACACATTATGGTGTTGCTAGTGTGAGAATTTATTAGCAGAGAAAGAGGTGGAGAGCAATAAAAAGAAAAAAACGTGTGGTCATTTTTAGAGGAGTTGGTGGTATAGAAAAGCCATTTGTGGGTTTAAGTAGTTTGACTTGGTTTTCCTTTTTTGAGTCTTGAAGATTCCGAAAAGAGTAGCGCATTATCAGAAGATAATTTAAACTCCATTATGAAGAAGCAGGTGTAAGCAGAGGGGCATATTTGGCCATAGCTGCAAGCTAGATGAAAAGTGAAGAGATGAAGTAGAGCGGTTGCTTAGGGAGACCAAGACGAGGTGATCAGCAATGTCATGGTCAATGTTTAGTGATTTGTTTTGTTTAAAATTATCACTCACAGCTATTCAAATTCATCTTTGTATGAAACATGAATGTTACATGTGCCATTTTTTTAAACTGTAGGGGAATTGATGAATCATTGCCTTAGAGAATATTGCTCTCTTTATACTTTTAAAGTAAAATAAAAATTTTTTAAAGTTTACCAAATTTCTGAGCACATGTCCATGAGTAATCTTAAAGTCTAACACACTCCTAGCAATTTAGAATAAAGTTTCTGTGGAAACACATTTTCCAGTAGTCTATAATCATCTACAGTCTGCTTTGTATCGTGCACAGAAATATTTAAGTGTGTTGATGATATTCATTTTCACTTGCAATCTGGTTTAACTGGCAACTGGCAAAACCAGTTAAAATTAAGAAGATGGATATTTTGAGCTAAACTACAAACAATTCTGCTACAAATAGAACATGATAACTGAATTGCTATCTTTCATGCCTTGCTCTTTAGAATTTGGATAATGGAGGATTTAAGAGGCTACAACTTTCCTACAGAGACTGAAACAAAACAAACCAATAAATTGGCTCCCCTTCAACAAATGAAATTTCCTCCAGACATATCACAGATCCAAAAAGAAAGTTAGAGCTGGAATAAACATTATACTCGACAATCTCAACACCTAATATGGTAAGCAGAAATTTCTCTTTAAACTCCATAGAGCCTAAAAAAGTACACTAGTTAAAGTGCACATTTAATCCATCACAGTGTGCATATCACCCAGGGGTACTAGATCATTAATCTGAACCAGCTTGAGCAGTTAATAAAAAGATTTGGTATGTCAGTCAAACAGAATGTTTCTCTAAATTTAACTATCATTCAGACCTTAGAATCTCTTTAAACTAACAACAACAAAAAAAATCAAAGCTATCTTAGAGAGAAGATGGAAGAGGAGCATCTGCTCTGCAAAACATCCCACCGCAATTGGCTTGGTTTCTCTGCTAATAATGCTTCACGTCAGGTTGGGGGTTTTAACGGCTAAGCTTTCACTATTCACTCCGGTGTCTTTGTAGGAAGATGCCCCCCTCCCCCCGTGGCTATAAATCTATTTTGAAAGAAAAGTAATTACATATAACTGATTCTCAGAAAAGAATAGAGAAGGGTATAATAAAAATACTTGAGATCCAAAGCCAATTTTTTTTGTACTGTTGGCTGTTCTTTCTCTCCAAAATTTTAGTTATTTCATACACATGGGCAAGAACCATTGCTGTCAACTTTAGTATCTACCTATCAGACTGCATGAGAGTACCCAAAAGCAAAAGCAAAATTGTGTCCCAAGACTCTAATAAGAGAAAGAAGCCAGAAGGGGAAAAAAAAAGATTTAAGTAGTAGATTAGTCTTTGAGGTAGAACAATCCAGATTTTCAGTCTCTTGCCTACTGCCAAGGAGTTTCAAGTTGAGTTTCACCACTGCAAGAGGGGACCACAGAGAAAGGGTCTTGGGAAAAGCTCATTCATGGAAGAGGTGCTTCTCCTCCCACGCCTTCATTATGAGGAATCATGTCATAGCAGTTTTCCATCCAAACAAAATGTGAAAAAGTGTTAATTGTTATTGATGAATTTTATGTCACTAAGGCAGAAAATCTATAATAATCGAAGTCCTACTGGTTCTTACCATACCTTGTCTAGTAAAAGCACCAATATTTATTTCAACTCATTATTTTAGTCCCTAGAATGTTAATCCCAGTGAAACTCAATATGTAGTTAATTAGATGTAATTATAATTAATTGCAATGAATTCATAAATTATGTAACAAGTATGCTAAGTGAAAAATCAAGCCCTTCTCCAGTTTAAACTTCACAAAACTCTCAAAATTTCTATCCGATCACTCCCTAAATGATTCCCCACTAGACAGGCCAGCTCCAGCCTTTACTGGAACATTCTATCTGCTTAGAATGAGAATGGCCAATTCTCCCTCTCAGTTCTACACAGGATTCACTGAAAATGTCTTCTTCTCTGGGAATTCTTTACCTACAGGACTCTGCATCTTTCCCTGCTTTCTACTGGAGTTATGATAAATACTGTTTTTTGTCAGTTACCCATTAACTGCCTGACAGAAATTCTTAGCTCCTCAGTTAAACTGTGTAGTCTTATAGACCAGGATGAATGATCCATTTTTTTCTATACTTGCACAAAGGTGATATTCAGAAATATTGCTATACCAGCCAATTAATAAGTTAAATATACTTAAAGAAAGACAAATAATTCATCAAACTATGCATATTAATTAAGACCCTACCTTGTATGAAGTCTAATCCTATGTACGAAGGGAAATATATGTATATATACACACACACACATACATCCCACACATACACACACACCAGGCTCTCAATCAAGTAGTTTTATTTTATACTTAGGGAAATAAGACCTAGACTGATACAAGACAGCCAATAATGTATAGATAATAAGTGCAAAATAGGCAATTAAAAATTATAGACATCAATATGAATGTGTATACATATATAATTTATATATATTTGAGCATAAGTGGAACTGTGAAAGTAGCTGGAACTAGCACTCCAGACAGGATAATTCACTGTGCAAAGATCCATCCCATCACAAACACATTGTCAGGGCTAATCGAAATATTTGGAGTTATGTCCTATTAAATTGCTGGTTGATTTTACTAGCACTCATACAAAAATGTTATAATGATTTTATATCAAGATAATGTATATATTTTAAGTTAGATATATTAAAAGCAACTAAAATTAATGTTTTCATAGCACTTCTTTTGAAAAATAGACACGACCTTATTATAAAACAAAGAGTAGGAACTACCTCAAGCCAGTGAAATACTATGTTTGCCTTCATAAAGTATATGTATATCTACATGTGCATAGCATTTATTATTGCAGATTTTGAGAAAGACAGCCTAATTGACCTCAGTTTTGTAACATCACAGAATTGTACATTTTCTTCACCTGCAAAATAAGAGCACTAGAGTTGATGGCTGAGGTTCCTTTAAGCTGCTTTATTTGTGCAAAATAAATACCAGAGGTACCCCCTGACTAGAATGAAATGCCTCCTAGACATTCACGCTAAGTAATTACTTTTATATAATACACTCAGTCTGAAGAACTCAAGGCTCTCTGAGTTTTTAGTCTATCTAATTGTTCAAAAATCTCCATAAGATGGGTGTTATTATCACCACTCTTTAAGAAGTGAAATGAAGTCTTAGAGAAATGATGTTGCTTATTTATGGAAGGGCAAAGAAAAGAAAAGAAGCAGGCAGAGCCAGGAATAAGCCTGACATCCGTGGGCGGTTTCATTTGCTATACCCTATAAGCTTCTCAAGAAGAGCTTGACTGTAAATATCACTTTTCTGGGTTTAGGAAAAAAAATGGATGGAAGCACAGAGAGAAAGTGTGGATCTGCTCACTGGAGAGACAGAGAGCAGCTCTCTTGTTAAACCCAGGTGATCCATACCACTTAGATGCCCTAGAACAATGCCCTTAAGTTCAGACAATGCATATAAAGATATAAATTTTGACTTAAAGACTATGGATTATTTTATTTGTGTGTTATTTTAATTTTTCAAGGACAGAATTTGACTTTAAAAAATTGTTGTTCAAAAAATAAATATTTCCAAAATTAAAAAAAAAAAAAAAACTTATCCTAAGTTGTGAGCTAATCGGGTAAAGGGTTGTTAAATCTCCTGGAAAAGGGAATTGTTTCTGTTGCCCTCCTTGAAATGACTGGATTGTGCACTTCTCTGGGCCCAAGACACCCACTTTCAGGACTATGTCTCTGAGAATTAAGGTCACAGAATTCCTGGCTTGGAATATAACTTACACATCAGTTATCATTTTCGCAATTTTACAGGTAAGAAAATAGCACAAGGCATAGAAAATTCACTGATTTTGAAGCCAACCAGAATGAATTTTGAAATAGAGCTCTGTCAACTTTATCACTAGTGAAATCTGGAGTATGATGGGTAACCTGTCTCCGTTCCCTTATCCGCAAAGCAAAGAAAGCAATGCATCAGGACCATGAATGTTTCTGGCATCAGATAAGACTATTATGTAAAGGAGCTATCTCAATAGGAACATTTAGTCTCCCTGTCTAATTATCATTAACCTGGAGGGTTTGGGGAGCAGTACTTTAACTAATTCACAGAGTTTACTAGAGAAAGTGTTCAGGGCTTTGAGTCTAGTCTCATTTCCTCATAAAAAAAAAAAAAAAAACAGGACCTCTACAGAAGGACCACAGTTAGCATTTTGCTACTAATCCTAAAAGAGTTCTAAGGTTTGTCTTTAGCCTTTTGGTTTATTACAGTGAACAAAGACTAAGGGCCTGGAGTGAATTACTAAGGGGGATAAATTAAGGAGAATGAAATTCATTGTTATGCAAATACAAGTTAAAAAAGCAATTGTGTGGACTTTGTTTTGCTTTGTTTTAATGAAGGAGCAAGGCATGCGGGTTCTAGCATACCACCACAGCAGAGGCTGTTTCCATCTCAAGGCTCATTTCCATGGAAAAAGGCCTACGGTAAGAAACCCTAAAGCAGTTAGTGAATTTAGCATTTTGTATTGTGCAAGACAGTGTGTAAGAAAGAAGGGCAAGCATTTCATTGGACTGTCAAAGCAAAAATTGCAATGATGTTGTGAAATTTTGAAAAAAAAGATAACTAAGTGAGGTGACGGATGTATTAATTAGCTTGATCATGGTCATTGTTTCACAATGTATACACATAGCAAAGCATCAAATAATACACTATAAATATATATAATTTTTTGGCAATTATACCAAAATAAAGCTGTAAAAAAAGAAAAAGAAAAAAATCATGAAAAGAAAGTGATTATTGATATATGTGTGTAATATCAAGTACAATTGCATGTACACTAACTTCACACATACGTAGATAAAAACAGATTCAACGGTCAAGAGCAATCCTATGAAATAAATATTCCTTTTTTTTTCTTTTTTTTTTTTTGAGACAGAGTCTCACTTTGTTGCCCTGGCTAGAGTGAGTGCCGTGGCGTCAGTCTAGCTCACAGCAACCTCAACTCCTGGGTTCAAGCAATCCTCCTGCCTCAGCCTCCCGAGTAGCTGGGACTACAGGCATGTGCCACCATGCCCGGCTAATTTTTTCTATATATTTTTAGCTGTCCAATTAATTTCTTTCTATTTTTGGTAGAGACAGGATCTTGCTCTTGCTCAGGCTGGTCTCGAACTCCTGAGCTCAAACAATCCGCCCGCCTCAGCCTCCCAGAGTGCTAGGATTACAGGCGTGAGCCACTGCACCCGGCCTGAAATAAATATTCTTAAGACGTTTGCACAGAATTATAGTTTACACAATTGATATGCTCTTAAACCATTATGGGCAGAGATAATTTTTTTTATTTCAGCATATTATGGGGGTACAGATGTTTAGGATACATATGTTGCCCTTGCCCGCCCCTCCCCCCCCAAGTCCGAGTTCCAAGTGTGTCCATCCCTTGGATGGTGCACATTGCACTCTTTGTGTATGGATATTTTATAAATTAAAATTTTTGTCATGCTAGTAGGGAAGACATTTTAAAAGAAATTTCTTGGTCAATCCTTCTGTAAAAGTTATTTATCTCATTTCAATATTTATTCTGTAGAATACTTTGTAAACTGGCTCACCCTGAGACCCACTTTTTGTTAATGAATTCTTACTTATCAAAAAGCAAACTCCTTTAGGGCTTAAAAAATTGCACCAGACAATTAAACGGACAAGGAAGACTCTAAGGCTATCGGAATTAAGGAGAGAGAGTGGCTGGAACTCAGTCCTCAACTCCACGGATAGAAAGGGCTGGAGAGATTTTAAGAGCTGAGGTTGGGGTTGGGGGAGTGAATCTTAGGTCATTTGTTTGCTAACTGGCCTTACCCAAAGGAAAAGTAAATTCTCTCCTATCTTTAGGATGCTGAGATAGTTTTACAACTTGGAAAAAGTTAGGCTACTGGCCTGGCACAGAAACTGGGAGAGAGGGTGCTGTCTTGCTTAATGATTACATTTCAAAAAGGTGGCTCCCAGGTCCTTGAGAAAGATAGCCTTGGGTTGCAAAACTGCAGGAGGTTTTAGTAAGATTTACATCTCAAAGTGGGTAGAGGAAAATTTACAGTTGCAATTTTTTTAAAGTAAGTATTTTTAAAAAGAAAGTAAGAAGTCTAGAGGCAGGGAGAGCCTGGCTAATGTTTAGAAAGCTGAAGGGAACATTAAGGCCTCCGTGGTCAGACTCATCATCGCAGGGGCTTTGAATATGATATTAAAATCTATGATATTTCAGTACATAGAATATATCTTGGGGTCTCCTTCCACTGTCCCGTCTGACACCCTCATACCCCCCTGCTCACTTATCTCCACAGACAGCCAACTCCCCCTTAAATACACCTGCAAGTCACTCCCACCTCACCTTCCTCCTTCCTTGTGAAGTCCTCAGGCTGGAAACCTTCTAATTTTGTTCCTCAGTGAGGCTTCATTGCCTCTTGCACCTCACATGTGTTCTCAGTGGGATGCCCGTTGCCCTAACCTCTGTGCTCACACCCTAATGAAAGGTTCATGGTAAATTTCTATCATCCTTCTAAGGATACCTGCATATGTACAGTGGACATGTGAACACAGTATCTGACTCCCTAGGCAGCCCTTTTTGGAAATGAACAAAATTGGTTTTTGCGCAATGTGGACAAGGCAGATGATTTGAGTCACCGGTAAGGTGGAGGTGAGTGTAGTTTTCAGAGCTTCCCCTAAATTTCAGCACACTGCCTTCCCTGCGTGACAGAGCAAGGTGTTCTCGAAAAAGCAATTTTGCCAGCAAAACAGCCCAGGTGACTGCAAATTGGTACATCACCTGAGCCCTGCATTGGAGGGAGCACAGGAGGAGGGTGGAGAAGAGTATGTAGAGATGCTGGGAACGTTTTCAGGCTTTTTTCCTTATGTATATTTTCTCTTATTGTCATCACCACACCCACTATCTTCTTGGAATGTAACTTACACATCAGTTATCATTCTCTCAATTTTACAGGTAAGAAAATAGCACAAGGCATAGAAAATTCACTGATTTTGAAGCCAACCAGAATAAATTTTGAAATAGAGCTCTGTCAACTTTATCACTTGTGAAATCTGAAGTATTTTTTAAAACATAAAATAAATAAACATTTTTATGAATAAGTACCAAAGTATCGGACAGCTCCAATACAGAGTATACGTCATCAATCAAATCAGAGCCCCTCTCATTGACAGCACGCCATGATGTTGGGGCTCGAAGAGCAGCACCCCAAAATGAAGGCCTCAGAAGCAAAAGTTTTTCTCTAACCATCTCATGTCCTCCTGCCTCTCAGTCTCATTCTCCACTGAGGCCAGTCACAGAAACCAGCATCCCTCTTCCCCAAGGGGGGTCGTAAAGGCCAGAAGCCCTTTACACAAAGCCAGCCATAAAACTTAAGATTTTTCTGTTTAAAAACTGGCCATAAACAAATTATCATAAGACCCCCATTCCAGTGGGGGTCCTGCCCCACATCCAGGAGGAAGGAATGTTGCACAGAGAGGCCAAGAAGAATCTAGACAGACAGGATTTGCTGGGGTTCCCCACTCAGTCTCTTAACATTAGATCATACCCTTTTTGTCCAATCATATTTTTACTAGGCTGTGCATACTTTGTTAAACCTAAGCATAAAAATGGACAATTTGTCTTGTATCTTTGCATCTTCATTCTGAAGGCTTCCGTGTACATACGTTAAATACGCTATATACATTTTCTCCTGTTGATCAACCTGCCTCATGTCAGTGATATTCAGTAAACCTTTAGGAGGTTTGGCCTTGGTCCTTACAATGAACTTACACTTTGTCCCATTCAGCAATCCTGTGCTTAAGAGCTTGGAATAAGAATACAAGCCACCACTTCTTCCCCCAAAATAGGATTAAGAAAACATCACTAAAGACACAGGTAGGGAGGACCTCTTTGGAAAATTTCCCTTTAGTGCCCTGAAATTTATATTTTCTCCCATTTCTGTTGTGTTTCTCATTAATATCATGAATCTCTGCTTCAGATTTTATAAATAATTATTTGTGAATATATCAATAGGCATTCACTTTTACAAGAATTACAAATGTCAACAATGAGTATTCGAAGTCTACAAAATCCCTAGAGAGATATCATGGAAAACAGTAGCCTCTTCTTATCCACGACTGGGTGTTCCTCCAGCAGCAAGGTCAAGGTCATTGATCTCATCCCTAGACATCTGCCCTCCACATATTATTGGGCCAGTGCTGAGACCCAGTGTTATTGGCCATCTTTTCCTTGCTGATGAAACAGGGGCTTCAGAATAATGCAGCCCAAGTGTCTACCAGCACTTAACACTTCTCCCTGGAGCTGGGAAGAAAGCAGAAATTGTGTCTCATCATGCTCACAGGCAGTTTAACAGCTTAGAGGTCTAAACCTGCGAGTCCTCTAACTCCTGTAAGCTCTCCCCTTCCATTATGTGCAAGCCCTCTGGGGTATGAGTGAGTAGGAGGGGTAGAAATTTTGAACTTTATAGAAATAGTCAAATCAAGGAAAATAATTTATGGTTCTTTTCCAGGATAAATATGCACCCTATTCTTCTTGTGGTAATAATTAAAATAATCTCATATTTTTGCCTTTTACTAAGAGCTAGGCATTGTGCTATTAATACATTATCTATCTACTAGGTTTTCATTTTGAAATTGGAAAGTTGACTATCATTTTAATTGGAAAACTAAGTAAAATTCTAAGGCAGTACATGACAGAGCAATGTGACCACCAGCCCAGGCTCATATTGCCTCTAATTCTGCCCTTATACAATCTACCAGAGTAGGGAGTAGTTAATTCTAGAATATTGTGCAAGAGTAGAAAGACAAGGAGTTTGAGTGTCAGAATAAAATGGTTTTGAATGCCAACTCTGCAATATACTCAATGCATAACCTTAGACAAGTTGTTTAATACTTCTTACTGTCAGTTTTCCATTCTATAAAATATAAGAAATTGTCATGAGAGTTCTCAGTAGAAGGCCCAGGATATATTAATAGGCTCATAGTAGTTATTGTTTCTTTTCCTTTCTGGAGTATGGGCCATTAAAAAAAAAAAAAACTATTGTTGTCTTTACCAGGGATTGAGAAAAAACAAGCAAAATTGCTGGCATCTCGGGGGGAATAGTGTAACCAAATATAAAACTAAAGTCACTAATTGGGAAATAAAATATAAAAGGATCTTTTCGGGAAGACACCTCAATTAGGGCAGGTTGGAGAGAGGCAAGATGTGTGAATAAATATTTATAAAACAATGGAGAAAGGAAAAAAAAAACGGTAAATGCTGGCTAATCCCTAAGTACAGAATCTTGGTCATCAAAATTAAACAAAATTATACCGTTCAATTGTATCACATTATTGTTCTCTGTTCTCAATACAAATAAAACCCAAAAATATTGTTTCTCTCTATAAAAAAAAAATGTAGAAGCTAACCTTAAATCAAGCCTAGTGAAAAAATTATTATTTTCCTGGTAAATCTGACAACATTCTATGGCAAATGTTTCCATTGTTCTACAGGAACAAACAAGGTAGGATATTTTTAAAGCCATGTTCAAAATGGAAACATTTGAAAAATAGTTACTTAAATAGCAATGTGTAGTTGCTAATGGGCTATGACAAGCTATTTTTCCATTCTTCCATTTTCAATCCATATTTCTGAATAGCTTTGTGAGATTTTGCATTAGTTTCACAGATTTCCCCAAACGATTATGAGGCAGTAATAGAATAAGAAGCATCTGTGGCAGACTGATCATATCACAGAGTTTACTGAGAATGAAGGGCTGTGTCGCACGCATGCTGATGGGAGAAATAAGCTTAAAGATTACTATTATTAAACAACCAACTGTTAAAAGACCCACACAATATATTAAGGGGAAATACAGAATAAATTGGTTTTGTTGCTTAAGCCAAATATTTTGGAATTCATCCACATTAAGCTCTCGCTTTTTCTCACCATGGTCCTTGATTCTGTGATAAGTTTGCATACATTATTCTTCCCTGAGGTACATTTACTTTAATTAAATTTTACTATTAAAAAGTATTAAAGCCTGCTTCTCATAATCCTTAGGAAACCTGGTGAGGAAACATATTGCCTCGGTAACTCTTCCCTGAAGGAGCTTGGACGACTTTACTCAGGCAGGTTTCGAGACCAGATAGCCACTCAGAGAGCCTGGCCGGGGTGGGGAACCTACGGCCTGAAGGCCACACGTGGCCTCTTAAGAGAATCAAAACCTCACAAAACAAATCCCTTTATTAAAAGGATTTGTTCTGTAAAATCTGGACTCAGTCGAGGATCCAGAAGGCCACATGTACCCCTAATGTGGGCAGCTGACCTTAGTCCTTTCATGTGCTGTTACATGATATTACAATTCTTTATTTTTCCTTCCTATTCTGTAAACGAGAACTCACATTCAAAATAATGGGGTGTCAGGGAGTCTATTTTTCACCTGAGCTGACCTCAGAAGCTTTGGAAGCTACTCACGCCCTCGTGCTCTCACCTAGCATCAGCTGAGAACCTGCAGTGTGCAGAGTTATCAGGCTACGGTCTGAATGTACAGAGCTGAGTGAAGCCGCAAAATTATGGTCTCATGCAAAGGTCCTGCCTTGAAACCTGTCTCATACTGACAATTGGTCTTGAAAGAAGGGGAGCTGCTAGCTCTGCTAGTCATTCTGAAGAGAGGAAATGAAAAAAACATGTTATGTCATAACAAGGAAACCATTCTGACGAAATAAATGCTAAAACTGAAACTCTATATTAACTGATCAACACATAAGTGCACATATATGAATAACATCTATTGGCTGTTGGGCAGGGGGTAGGAGGGGGGAGGGGACGGGTACATGCATACACAAAGAGTGCAATGCGCACCACCTGAAAGATGGACATATTTGAAACTCGGACTTAGGGGGGGAGGGGGGGCAAGGACAACATACGTAACCTAAACATCTGTACCCCCATAATATGCTGAAATAAAAAAAAAATGAAACTCTGTATTTGAAGGTAGTCTGTAATCTTTTTATTTCCACATGATCTTTCCTCTGATGGGTTATTTGATCTGCAATTGCCAATCCTCCCTATTTCAGTATTTAACAAAATAGAGACCGCTCTGTTCTCAGGAAACACCACACAGAGATTCTAAAGCACTAATCAGGATGTAGAAAAACAAACCAGTCACCCTGCACCGGAAACTGAGAAGTGTTTTCAGAGCCATGCTTCATGCTGGGAGGTCATTAGCAGTGCGTCCATCCACAGCAAAGTGTCTTGCCACAGGTAATAATGGCTGTAGTTATTCCTAATGTTTTCCAAGTGTAGCGTGAATGAATGAGCCAGTATTTGTGTCTGGTCAAAGCAAAGGGTCTTTTGTTGTTGTTTATTTTATTCTACACTTCTTACTTAAGCAGCAGAGAAAGATCTTCATAAACTTCTAAATAACTCATATGAAAACTAATCTAAAATATGGACACAGATATCAGTAAGTGTCTAGGCAAGGCTAAGTCACTCCCAAAAAGGTTCCCAAGTCTTCTGTGCTGGTAACTTTATAGGTCACCATAAAAAATCTCGAGCATTTCTTCTTCAAAAAGTATCCCATTTATGTCCCTAAATTCTTTCCAATTTACCTCTCTATGTTACCATTCCTCTACAGTACTGTCATCTAGTAGAACCCAGTTAGCTGGTGACGTTACCCAAACTACTTTACTATCATCCAATAGTAGGAACAAAAACATACAGTTTTATACTCCGGCTCAATAATCTAATATTCATTACTGGGTAAGGTGGCTTGTTACTCTCTAGGCCTTCGTTTTCATATCTGTAAAATATAACCAATAAAGAGATATTCTTTGCAGAGTAAGAAGTTGCTAGATTATGCTAAGATAACAAAATCCTTCACTCAGGGGCTCTAAGCAATACATCTTTATTTCTCATTCATGCAAAGTCCTTCGTGGGCTTCTCAGGGATCCAAGGTACCTAATAATTTTGGCCCCACTACCTCAACACAAACCTGCCCCTTAGATTCCCACGAGAGGAAGAAGTAGAGGGTCTTGCACTGGCAATTGAGTGCTTTAGCCTGAAAGTGGTATACATCACTTCTCTTCTCTGTCCAGTGGCTGGAACTAAATACGTAGCTGCCTCCAACTACAGAGAGGCTGGAAAGTGCAGCTTGCCCTGTGCCAGGAAAACAAACAAATAAACAAACAAATATTGGTGAGCAGTAGTAATACTTAGCCAGAGCTGTTGTTAAGATTCATGAGGTCATAGATGGAAAAGTTCCCCACATACTTCCAAAAATGGTAGAAGCTAAATAAACGGAAGACAGGATGATGATGATGATGATGATGATGTCAATGACGACAGTGAATAGGTGGCTCCATATGCAGGTAAATAAATTATGAACATTTCATCTAATTACTCAAATATTCACATTGTTTATCACACAAAACATGAATTTTTTTTGTACGTTCCAGTTTTAATTTCTATTTCTACTACTGATGAGGAAGAGCCTACTGACCAAAGCTGTCCTGACCAGTAAGAATAAGGTAAGAATAAATAAGAATGCCATCTAATTCCTCTATGTTTTTACCCTGTCATTACAGGCAATTCCTAACATGGCAAGTTATTATACTCTTTCACTGATGGGGACCCTCTTGTCCTCTGTTTCCTATGCACTAACTCCCAAGTAAACAGCTTTGTGCTGGTCCATGTTTCAAGACCTCGTTAGCTTACTTGATAATGTTATTCTCTTAAATTACTCATTAGAGTACCTCCCCTGGAATCAAATCCATTTTTCTCAAATCCTAAGTGAAATTACCACTCTTCTGCAAAGCCATTTCATACAACCACACAACGACAGCAGTGGTTTTTCAAACGCGAGGGTAGGGAAGACTGATGTGATTTAATATGCTCTCGATAATTTTTAGGCAGCTCTTTCCCCCTCCACATAAATACGGAAGGAAATGAAATTTGTTTTTAATCCTCTAAATGGGGAAAAAGCCTCTAGGGATTATTATTATATTTTTTTCTCTTTCTCCCTATTCCATCCTCCATCTTATGAAGACTTTGCAGTCTTTGCCAAGGCTCTACCCTGTGCGTTCTTTCACTGAGGGGTAGGTGGGAAAATATAGAAACAAATTATTTATTTGGGCCATTTGGATACTTCTTCAGGGCTGGTCCCTGAATGACAGTATCTACCACTGACCAAACACTTTCAGATTGTGGATGTGACTTTGTTGCCTTCCACCCTAAGGGCTGCATATGCGAGCACAGATAAGGAGTTATTTCTCACTCCTTGTTTGTCTCACCCTTTATTTTCTTACCACCTCACATCTGTCAATCACGGTCTAATTTATTAGTCCCCAGGGACAGCTCTAATAGGCTTTCTATAACCAAGGAATGGGAATGTTCTGTTTTTGACCCCAAAGTGGCAGCAGAAGTTATGAAAATTAGATTTAACAAGCACTGTCATCTAATTCTCTGACCTGAGTTTCAGCCTCCCTTCTCTCTCTCCACCCACCTGAAAGGAGAGAGAGGACCATGGTTAATTTGCCAAGCTAACTCTTAACATCCATATGTTTCATTTCTTCTTCCAAGACTGCCCTCCTCCCTCATTTTCCAAGCACTCTGAGCCATCCTTTATTTCCCCCATAGATTCAAGCAAGTGCTTAGCATGATGGCAATTTTCCAGGAAAATCCCACTCTCTGCACAACTACGCCAGAAATGGGTATGTCTGCTATTTCAATCCCTGGAGTTGAATTATCATCCAGAAATCCATTTGTTTAAGGCTTGTCTCCCAAACTGGGTATGGAGCACTGCTCCAAGTATCAATAACAGAAACCCGGATGTATAATTCTGTGCCTTACCTTAATCACACCATAGCATGTAGATTTGCAGAGGTTGCTTGCCTGCCTGGTTGCAGCTCTCCTGCTTGTACTCATTTGCTCCATGGTTATAGGGGAATAGCTGGTAAAGCCACCTGCCATGACCTGAGCCTGTTCTAGAAAACCCCTGTGCCTGGGGAAGTGGAGCCAAATCATCAGCACCACAGGGCCTTGGGAGTTATGGACAAGTCTCAGGTGGGGGAGCCTCACTGACTTTTAACCTTCCCTCCACGAGGAGGATTTCAGTACTCTGACTATGCATGATAGTTGTCTACCCTCAAGATAAATTGGCCACGTCCCTTTCTCCCTCTTGCTAAATCAACACAAACGATGCGAAATTCAAAGTCCTTTTGCACCTCCAATGTCACTGAGGCTGCACTGACATCACCATAGCCTCTTTGAACTCATGTGCAGAGAACTTGTCCCCATTCATTTTCATCAGTCAAAAATGCGGAATGCAGGAGCCTCTGCTTCCGACATGCCCCCCTATCCCAGTGCCTTCCGGTGCCACCGTAGTCACTCCAGCACCTGAAGCTAGAAGGACTCCAGAGATTTTCCTTCAGTCTTTCTCTTTCCTCTGCACTCTGCAGACCTGCCAGTGTTTATCACCCCTGCAGGAAGTGCATGTCATAGGTCAAAATCCTCCTCTTTGCCTTTGACATTCTCTCCCCTCCGACATCTCCAGTGTTTGGTCGCACAGGGCCCCTACCCAGTGTTTCATTACTTGTCTATTTGTCTGCCCCAGACTACGAGATGGGAAAGACTGAGGAGATTAAGTACTTCTAATCAGCCCAAATACATCTGCAGAAAACCTCCCTTCACCTCCACCAAAACTCTGTTATTTTCAGTGATGACTCAGGGATCTGAGCTGTTTTCACCATGTGACTCCACCATTTTGAATTCCTTCTCTTTCATCTATGCAGAGAAGAGAAAGTGAGAGTGAGAATTAGATCCTGAAAAATATTTTAAGAGTTAGGCCTGGAACTGGTGACTCAGCTGCAATGTCACAATCTGTATACAGCTACTTGCTCACTAGCTTCCAAGGTCTTTCTTCAGGGGTCACTTCCTAGGTAACTCATGAGCCTTAGTTTCTTCTGTGAGTGCATAAAACACTACAGGGAGCAGATTTGCCACCTAAACCACTAAGAAAGGGTAAAACAAGTTTATGTTTCTTTTTTCTTTCCTTCTTCTGCTTTCTAGCCTAATCCCAGTTGTTCCTGGGTCCTTTTCCACACTGTGACTCCACGGAAGCATCGCAACCATACTTGGGTCAGTGTGTTCGCATTCCAGAAACACACACGTGGGATGTCAGCCCATGGGTTAGTTATCAAAACCCAAACAAAGCAGCATTGTTTAAATGACAACTTAGTGTCATTTCTTCCCATTTCAGGGGCAGCAGAGACATTTTGCAAGTGCCGTCATAGAACCCAGAAACTCCAAATGGCGATGGAGCAAGGGGGAAGAGGAATGGGCAGAGGGCGTGGGTGTCTTAGAGCATTTGTCTCTGGAACCTCAAGCTTCCAGGCGGTGACAAAATAGATCTAAGTTTTGCAGAGGTGGAAAAGGCTGAGGCAGCCAGAAGAGGTGTGGAATAAGGGCGCCATAGCTAGAAAAGCCAGAGCGTAGGCACTATCTCAGCCGGCCCGGCTTCGTGCTTCCCGGCATTGCACACGTGCCCAGATTTACAGAACAACGCAGGGAGATGCTGACCTCAAGAGCAAGGGGATTAGGAGGCTAAGCAGAGGTGAGCAAAGGGTGACTGGATAAAGCATACACAAAACTTCTGAATTAAAGGGTAAGCTGAAAACGCTGAGGTTCTACAGCATTAAATAAACCTTCTAAAGTTCAGGTGCCAATCAGGGCTCAGTGTGTAAAAGTAAACGTCTCAAAGGCTAACTCTGTTGACAAATTGCTAGCATTCCCTTCCTTCAGTTAAGCCAGAATGTCATTGGAAACAATGTTACGTGCATTCCAACAAACTAATGTCCAGGTGTGGCCAAATGCAGGGCCTGAGAAAGCAAAGGGAAGAAAGCTTTTTAAATTATATCTCTTCATTTTCACTCTTAATTGCTATTTCTCCTTCATTTGGTTTATGTAAAAGTTAACTGCAAGCTACTGAAAACTGTGATACATCTTTCATCTACCCTGTATAATATCAGAGATACTTATCATAGATTGATATTATTGGATATGCTGTGGCCTCTTTGAGAAATGAGTTGAGCAACTGCAGGGATTAAAATTCCATTTTAATGCAAATGTTGGAAATAGGCACAACCTTGCCATCATACCCCAGTAAACGTAAGGTATCATTTTTTAGAAAACGTACATCACACGTGCATGTGTTTAAAACAAAGAAATATATATAATGCTTAAACAATTTTAGTGGGCTTTTTTCTCAATTTTTCAATGATCATTTTCACTAGATAACATTTTGCGTGCACAGTGTATAAAGGCTATGTAGCAGGTGGAAGCAGAGCCTCCATATTTTTATTTTCTGGCTTTTTGCTCCGAGATCTTAGAGTACCCACGGGGTTTGTGAAGGACATAAAGGGGTTGGGGCTGGAGGGGGTGCTGCCATGGTAAAGATGGGGACAGAGAGTGGCCTCCTAGAGAAGCAGGGAGGGTGGGGTGTATTACTCATGCCACCACCACCACTGAAGATAGAACAGTTCCACAGGGCCTGGAGCAGGAAAAACACAGAGGTCTCTGGGCCCCAGGAGGCAGCCTGGCCCGGATTTCCTGTCTGTGTCGATCGGGAGGAATGGCCACACGGCGAGTGTTCAGACAACAGGACCCTGGGCAGCCTCACAGAAGGTTCTGCTCATTCGAGTGAGGTTCAGAAGCAGCAGAGAGCCGCCACTCCTGAGGAAAGCACCCGAGCAAAACATGTCCTCATTTCCCAAGCAGGTTTTGCTCCTTAAAAGTAGGTACAGTTATTGCCACCTATCTCTCAGCAAAAGAAAAACAAAAGCTGCTTTACACAATAATTCCCAATCAAGCAACACAGTTGTCCTCAAAAATCTGAACCAAAGCTCCAGAACATACCTGAAGTGCTACAGAGTGACAACACACAAAGGTGAGGGTAGCGGTTGGTTAAGTTGCTGGTTGGGTTTTTAGGAGAACAGAAGAGTATTCTTTCTATGAATGCTCGCAGATTGGATGCACAAACAAACACTCCCTTTCCTCTGCCTCGAAGGGAGTTGGGAGTCTGCCTTTCTCTGTAATACGCACATTGGCCTAAGAAAAGAATTTATGACTAAGACCCCAAAAGAAAATACAGCAACAGCAAAAATAATAAACGGGACTTAACTAAACCAGAAAGTTTCTGCACAGCAAAGGAAATAATCAACAGAATAAATAGACAACCAGCAGAATGGGGTTCTATACATCCAACAAAAGGCAATATCCAGAATCTGCAAAGAACTCAAAGAAATCGGCAAGACAAAACAAATAACCCCATCCAAAAGTGGGCAAAAGATATGAACAGATTGTTTTCAAAAGAAGGTAGACAAATGACCAATAAATATGAAAATAGGCTCAGCATCACTAATCATGAAGGAAATGTAAATTAAAACCACAATGAGATACCACCTTACCCCTGTCGGAGTGACATTATTAAAAAGTCAAAAAACAATA
Organism: Avahi laniger; assembly: GCA_963575035.1. NCBI lineage: Eukaryota > Metazoa > Chordata > Mammalia > Primates > Indriidae > Avahi > Avahi laniger. The sequence continues at coordinate 33,894 of CAUYSK010084356.1, forward strand.
GATTTTGGCATGGATGCAGTTCCACTGTTTGTAGGAATATAAACTAGTACACTCGCTACAGGAAACAGTAAGGAGATTCCTCAGAGAACTAAAAGCAGACCTACCATTTGATCCAGCAATCCCACTACTGGGTATCTACCCAAAGGAAATGAAGTCTTTTTATTAAAAAGACACCTGCACCTGAATGTTTATCACAGCACAATTCACAATCACAAAGATATAGAATCAACCTAAGTTACCATCAACTAATGAGTGGATAAAGAAAATGTACATACCATGGAGTACCACTCAACCATAAAAAGGAATGAAATAATGTCTTTTACAGCAACTTGGATGAAACTGGAGACCGTTATCCTAAGTGCAGTGTCTCAGGAATGAAAAAACAAATACCATGTTCTCACTTATAAGTGGGAGCTAAACAAGTGTTATATATGGTCACAAAGTGGTGTAATAGATATTGGAAAGTAAGCAAAGGGGAGTGTGAGAGGGTGATGAGGGATAAAAGTCTACCTATCAGGAACATTGTACACTTTTCTGGTGACAGGTGCACTGAAAGCTCTGACTTTGGCATTATACAACTCATCCATGTAATAAAAAATTTGTACTCCCTAAATCTATTGACATTTTTTAAAAATCACTTTCTAGAGGAGGATAAAAGAGAGAAATCAGAGAGGACGCAGACCTTAGGGACACAGTTATCATTCAAGGAGGGTGAGGAAGACTCCAAAATGTCGCCCCATATCTCCTCCCCACAATATGCATCTGGAGGGTCATCTCAGAAAAGCTCACTCACTACCTGCCACTCCCAGCATGAGCTTTGTCTGAGCTTTGCCGCCCACTGTAGGTGGTAATTAGGCAATGAGTCCCCAGGTAGGTACCACCTACATCCATAAGTCCTCATCCTTGCAGAGGATCCAACATTATGAAGAGGGAACATTTCTTTCTGGGAAAAAATAAAAACTACAGTAGGTTCCATTGTGGCATAAACAAGATATGGCTTGACATGAGAAATTTACTTTTAAATAACCATACAGGCATGGAAATATTAGCCTATATGAAACTGCACAATGTTTTCTGTGCCCTTAATTGTGATACTGTCCATTTCTACAACCATATGGCATTTGTGAGGCTAAAATTAACATCGTTGTCTAAGCAACACCAAAAGAGGAGTTATAAGGATTGCAAAGATAAAGTAAAAGTAGCATAGGAAATAACTCAAAAAGAGAAAATTAGGAATTTCCCCTTGGCATAGGGTAGACATTTTTGTCTGAAAACACACAGCGATGGCTACAAGCCATGGAGGTTAGAATGAAGATTTTAAACATGCATTTGGCAGGAGTCTCTAGATTCAGAGGGAGAAAGTAGGGTAGACATACTATGCCGAGAGAATGTAACTAATGATGAAGAAAGAAAGAAATTTTCTACTCAGGAAACAAACGAAATCTTGAAAAGAATATAAAATCAAACACATTTTTAGATCCAGTTTAGAGAAACTGGAGAGCACTGAAGACAAAAAGGAAACAATTAGAGTGAGAAGAAGTACCCAGGAAAGGACAATAATTAAGATGCTTTTCATAGGTAAAAAGAGAGACTACAAATTAGGAATGCCGTCCTCAACCTGCTTAGGAAGAAATAATTGTCTACCCATCCTCAGTTGAACTTTCAGTTCACGGTGTTGGTGAAATAAAGAAATTCACACACAAATGAAGACCGAGAGAGCAGTATTAATGTTTGAGGAAGACAAATTGATAGGCAGGAGTGGATTACGGAGCAGGGAAAATGCACACGGGTTATTCATGCATGTTATTCATTTACAATGAATCTAAAAGTTGCTGTGAAGTATAAGAAAAGGCAAGAGATAAAAATTCTAAGTTATGTTTTTTTTTCATTCCCTGAGTACCAGTTAGTATTTCTAATCTCACTAGATCATGGGAAATAACGGTGAACGAATGTAGCAAAGGGAGAATAATTAATACACCTTTGGTATTCTCTCATGACAGCACTTTGGTTGCTGCTAAGGGTTTTGTGCTTATATATGTGTACGCAGCAATTGAGGGTAAATTTTAAATATTTCTAATACGAATGGAAGTCATTGAGGGCATCTGAGCAGAGAACGATGCTGTCAGTTTGTGAAATTGACTTAGATGTCAGGATTTGGGAAGGCACATATTACAGTGTTGGGTTACAGTGAGAACTTCAGGAAATGTTAGGAGAATCTATTTTGTGCTTTAAATATATGGTTTGAAAAATTGTAACTAGTACCCCAAAAAGTCAGCCACATCCAAGAGGTCATATCCATTTGTAGCATATAACCTACAATATGGAAGCATCTTTTTATTTACATTATACTCAAGATGGGTTTCCATTTGGATAAATGATCCTAGAAAGTTGGTTTTGTTTTTTTTGTGAAGCAGCTACAGGAAAATTAAGATACCGTAAAAAACTACTGGGTTAAAGAGTATCCTCCAAAAACATCATGTCCACCCAGAAGCTCAGAATGTGACATGTTTTGGAACTTGGATCTTATCAGATGTAATTATTTAAAATGAGGCCATACCGGATTAGGGTGGGACTTACTGTAATGACTTACAGGAGGGAAATGCGGACACAGACACATACATGGAGAGGAGACAATGTAAAGGCAGACACACAGAGAAAATACCACGTGACGATGGAGGCAGAGATTGGAGTGATAGTGGTAGCATCCATAAACCGAGGAATGCCAAAACTTGCCAGCAACCACCAGATGCTAACAGTGAGGCAAGGAAGGATGTTTCCCTACAGCCTTCAGAGAGAGTCCCTGCTGACGAATTGATTTCAGACTCTGGCTTACAGAACTAAGAGATAATACCTTTTTTCCACTGGGTGGTTTTAAGCCACTCAGTCTGTGGGACTTTATTACAGCAACCCTAGAAAACCAATCCAGAGGGCAAGCATTGCCCCTATAGGAGCACTGTTACCTTTACCGTAAGTAGGGAGTCATTTCTCTTCCCTCAGCCCTGAGTTAATCATCAATGCTCAGCTTTATTTCATTCTGAAAATACAGCTTCTCGATCTCCTCTCCTGAATTGAGGCAACCCTAAAATGGGTTTTTCAAACACAAACCCAAGATGAGGCTCAAATTAGAATGAAGATAAACAGCACGTTACAACAATAGAGATTTGGTTATTCGGGCCAACTGCAAGCTTTGTGCTCCGTAGGATCAAATGGTCATTTTAACCATGTGAATTTTCACAGGAGCTATTTGCAGAGGACTCCTGGAAAGGTCTCTGGAAGGCAAACACCCTGCTCCCTCATAAAATGAATAAGGATACAAAGGCACTCTATCACAGACAAAACAATCATGACACTCTCAGCAGCAGTCTTCTGTGGGATAGTCATTAATGGCTATTCCACTCGAAAAAGTCCTAGACCTGAACAAAGTGGACAACCACCAATGTGATCGTCCAGGAAGCCATATATGGCCACGTAGCGGCACAGGTCTCTCAAATGCTGATTTTCAAATGCAGGAAATCCCAGGAGAAATACATAAACTATAACTGCAAGGGAGGTAATTTGTCAAGTAAAAAGAGAACATTTATTTTTGAGAAATAAATTGGAGAAAATCAATTCATTCAAAGATATTATGAGTCATTTCAGTTATTTGTACTCACTTGCTTAAGGATGTGGGAAAAGGTAGGTTAAACTGAGCCTTCACTAATAACTGGTAGTGAAGATGGACTGATTTCACAACCCTTGACCTGACTCCTCCAAGTTGTTCAGTGAAGTCCCCCAAGGAAGAGCAAAGTCCAGCACAAGGACAGGGCTGAAGTTGTGGTGAGTAGACACCAGCCCTCCTTCCTTCACACTTCCAAGAAGTGTCATGTAGTGGAGAGCTCCAATTTACTTTTTGTGTACTTAATTAAATGAAATACCATGCTAGATTAGCTTTGCAGGGGTGTTAAAGAACCACACAAAGCAAACTCTGGTTTGGTCTACAGCTAATTATTTTATCTGTTGCACAGGGCTTTCTATAAGGCCAAAGAATCCTGTCATAGCCACCAGCCTTCTGCCAAAAAAAAAAATTTTAAAAACTAAAAACTAAAATTTCCTAGAGTTAAGCCAGCTCTCTTACAAGAATAATTGGATAGTAGGTCTTTCTTCAAAAATACATGTACTGTATCAAAGCAGGGTTGCATTGGAAATAGAGACTGCTACAAAGTTAGCTACAAACTGCAGTTAGCTTTCATTTTTTATGTTAATGCCCAGAGACACCTAAGAACATCTTACGGCTTTGCACAACTTTGAACATTTTTGTGTTCTGAAAAGCTACGTGTTTGTTAACAAGGACCCACAGAACACACATTTGCGTGCTGTTTGACTGGCAGACTTTGTTGTGTAGAACATATCAGGAAATATTCAGGAAAGGGCAACTAACAACTTGAAAGAATGTAGACATTACAAAATCAATCAACTGCAATTAGAAAGGAAGATCCCAGTACCTGCTAAAACCAAGGGACTGCCCTAAGAGTGCTGATCTTCCTGCTGGTTGAAACCAAGTCTCCTGACCCTGCGTACCGAGTTCCTCTCATTACATGTTAAATCCCCTGGGAAATCCTACTACAAGAAAAAGAAAAGGTAAACTGAGTGAATTCAGGTGACCAGCCAGCAAAAGAGTTTTGTTTTCCAGAAAGAGAGAGATCACTGAAAGCTTACGTCAGCTCTGCAATTGCCAGGGCCTCTTCCATCGCCGGGCCCAGTCCTGCCTCGGCGATCTCCTGCGTCTCTGCACTGAAACCTGGGTCAGTTCTCAGCAGATTGTAAATGTGTGTTGACCTGTCTGCCTCCCCTATGAGGCAGTGAGATTCTGGGACTGTTACTCCTTCATCTTTATATCCGTCACACCTCACCCAATATTTGGCATGAAATCAGGGCTTTTAAATAAATGGTGCTTTTAAATAAATGTTTAAAACCACAGATTTAGACAGCACGCATACATGAAATGTGACCATATGTAGAGGGCAGATATCCATAAAAATACACAAACAAAAAATTAAAAGTAATGGCTCCAGGTGTATTGTGTTTAATATATAATTATAAGGATTCTTTGCTCCTTTTCTTAGAATGTTTTCATCTCTTAAAACAGTAAAAGTAAATGAATGAGTGGTGATAAGGAGAAGAGGAAGAGAAAAATAAAAAGACAGGATGTCTTTTCTTCTTCTTGATTTGAACAGTAGCCCTCTATTTTCTCTCTACCCGAACATCTCACTTCCCTTCTATTCATGAGATGACAGATTGCTTTCTCAGGTGTCTTCCTCCTTCCTCACACTGTAAGAAACTTCAGTGGTCCTTGTCATTTGGCTTAGCGCCCTGACCCTACCAAACATTTTTGTCAAATTTAAGTAAATAGCACACATAAATTCAGAAAGGTTTGGGGTAATCTAAGCCAGGCTGTATGGAAATAAGAGGCCAGATTTAAGGCTGTTCAGGTTCAAGCTTCCTGCCAGGTGAGTATGATCCACGCTGAAGAATGAGAGACTCTTAACACTCCCCCGGGTTACTCACTTTCATTGCTTTTTTGCAGCATTCACTGAAATTAACAATTTATTTTCTTTTTTCACTTAGAGAATGGAAAACACCTGGTCCCACCCTTTGGGCATGATCAGCTTTCCTATATTGTATTCTAAAACTGTTGATCAACCATTTCAAATTCTCTCTTTAAAGTAGCTTGTCTAAGAAAAAATTAACCTTACTTAGAGAGTTTTTCATAATTTATTTTCCAGATTTGAATGTTACTCATGACTGTGGTATGCACTCGCTTCGAATTTTCTACTTCAAGTGTAGAGCCAAGAATTGAATGCAGAATTTGTGTGTGATCAATACTAATTTAAAAAGAATTATCCGCATTACTGTTACATTCTGCACTTGAGGTTATACTTCTAACTCTCATGATTTTTATAATAACAGAATGTACTTCTGCTTCTTAGTTTACTATAGTTTACTACAGTGCTTCCGAACACTGTTAGGTTTATAAAGAGTTTGCACGTGCACTACAAACAGAAATACTAGTTTTAAAATCCGAATGTTGATATAGAAAAAAAGACTTGGATTAGATTGATTTATTTTCAATTTTTGTGTGTATAGCGTTATTTTTAATGAACAATTTTGGCCAGAGAACTTTACCTCTGTACCTTTACTCAATAACAGATAATAAAACTTTAAATTTTTTGGTGATTAGTTGTTGATTAACTTGTGTCCTCTATCTGGTCCCCTGGCTCATTAGCAAAGACCACTACGTGCAAACAGGAATAGATAAAGCACGAGGCAAATGCCTCAGTCAGCCAGGCTTTGTATGTCAGCAGCACTTAGAAAGGTCAAATGTGCAAAGAGTTGGAGGACGGTGGTTAGAGTTGAGATAGTACCTTCTCTCAATTAAGAAGAAAGGTAAGTGCAGTATTTCATTAAATTATGAAACAAAAAAAAGTTTTTTAAGCTGTTGTAAAGAAATATTTTTATTGGCTGCATATTTTTTCATGAATATTCAATATGTGGGCTTCAAATAATATTACATTTCTGATAACAGAGTGTTTAAATGGTTAGTTTCTTTGCGATCTAAAAGCTCCCTCTTCTGACCATGTGGAGTAATTCTTTATATCTTCTCTATATATTCTTTATTTTTTAAATTTTTTATTGTTTTAATATATTCTTTTAAAAGCTTTTGTAAGTCATCATAATAAGAACAAGCAAGTCTGATATATAAAATACAGCTTATGCTCAAATCTTGACCTGAAAACACAGCAATTTTAAGCTTTACGTTATTTATTTCCTCCAAAATTATAGTATTTCTGAGAAAAATCAGAATCCATTGTTTTAAATAGTAATTACAAGCCGATTTTTGCTGCAAATATTGTGTTACTGAACCACAGACCCTTTGGCTTTTATAAAATAGTGTAATTTTATATTATGTAAATAAAATATAGAAAATTTTGAAAATGTACAAGATGGGTTTCATTCACAGCACATCAATTTAGCTATTAGAGGCTTTGAAAATACGTGTTTCATGACTAATAATATTCTGTGGTAAACACATATCATAACTTTCTTAAAAGATAGCATATAGGTGTTTATTTAGATTATTTTCAGTTTTCATTATTATAATTCATGGTGCAATTATTACTTTAAATAAATATTTCTCATTACTTTCTTAAGAAAATAACTGAAAATAAAATTTATGAACCAAACTTTATAGAGTTTTGAAAATATTGGCACTAACATACCTTTCTATATTCACCTCCAGAAGCGGTATGCAAATTTTCAACTCTACCAACAGTATATGAGTTCACTCCATGTACCACGATTCTTAGCATTTTAAATACTTACCAGGCCGGGCGCAGAAGCTCACGCCTGTAATCCTAGCATTCTGGGAGGCCGTGGCAGGAGGATGGCTTGAGATTAGGAGTTCAAGACCAGCCTGAGCAAGAGAGAGACCCTGTCTCTACTAAAAATAGAAAAATTAGCTGGGCATGGTGGCACATGCCTGTAGTCCCACTTACTTGGGAGGCTGAGGCAGGAGGATTACTTGAGCCCAGAACTTTGAGGTTCCTGTGAGCTAGGCTGATGTCAGGGTACTCTAGCCCAGGTGACAGAGTGAGACTCCATGTCAAAAAAAAAAAAATAAACTTAAAAAAAAAAAATAAATATTTACCAAATTAGTAATATTTAGAAAATTATATTTTAAAATTATATTTTTATGATAATCATATAAAAATGTTTTTCCTTTAGTTTTTCAATCACTCTTATTGTTACTTTACTTCTTTGTAAATTAACTTTAAGTGTCCATTAAACTTTTTTTCTAATAGGTTGTTCAAGATTTCTTATGGATTTCAGTAGTTCTTCATATGTTCATTAAATTTTTTTACTGTGTTCTTGAAATCTAAATTATCATGTTTCATAATACAAAGATTTTAATATGTTATATAGTCAAATCCACATTCCTATGTGGACATAGTTATTTCCATATTATATTCATTACTTATGGTTTTATTATTGATAGTGTAATTCATCTAGAATTAATTTTGTTGTAGGGTATAAAGAAGTAAATAACATTCTATTTTCCTAATTGATAACTTTCAATAACATTTAATAAATAATTCACATTTCTTCCATAGATTTTGATACTAGCTGGATTACATACTACAAACTTCTGTGTTTGTGCCTGTATCTGGTTTTTCTATTTTTGTTTATTGATGTCTCTATCTAGTCAGCTGTGTCATTCATTTTAATGATCTAATAAAAAAGTCACTTTTCATTATTCCTCATTTTCAAAATCTGTTTTTGTACATTGATGATTTCATATTTTAGAAACATTTTGCCAAGTTTTAAAAATTCTACTGAGATTTTATCATATTGAATTAAATTTGGAGAAAATTGATATCCATACAATATTGAATCTTTACATCTAAGAATAAGGACTAAATCTTCATTTATTCTAGTCTTCAGTTATATTACTCAGTCAAGTTTTACGGTATTATGCATAAAAATTCTTATGTACATAAGCACCTTCTTCTTAAGTTTATTCCTGGCCATCTTATATTACTATTATCAATTGTATTTTTAAACTTTATCTTCAATACATTGCTTTGACTAATACATAGGAAAGTTATTCATTTTTTAATATTTATTTTTTCATCAGGGCCATCGCAAAACTCTGTGAGTGTTCTTCTAGCATTCTTTCCATTTTATTGTTGAAATTCCAAATGTTCATGGGGAAAATTTAGATTTCGATCTCTTTTCATAACACTTCCCATGTTTCATAACTTTTTCCAGGTACTTCTTGAGCTGTTTTTATATGAGGGCTTGGGTATTTTTTCAGGTCAGAAAATTACTTATTTCACATCTTCAAATAATTCTATTTGTTTTAGTCTTTTATTCAGAAACACCAACTATGTACATATTGAAACTCTAACTCTAGTCTACGAACTGTTTCTCTCAACTGTTTCCTTTCTCTGTCCGTGTACTTCGTGTTCTGTTAGGTTCCTTAAATGTGTTTTCCATCCAGTAGTTAAAAACTCTGCAGTGTTGGTTCTGTTCTCTCATGACTTCTAATGCAGTTTTAAATCCCAAAATTGCTTTTCTAATTTTCTTAAATTATTTTACTTCATTTAGCTTCCTTTTTGTGTTTTAGTTTTCAGATAGCTCCTGTTTTACCTCAGTCTTATACAATCCCGTGCCATCTTTCACTTCTTATATAAAAAGCCTCTCTTGTCTTATATTTTACTGAGATCATAAAGCAGGTATTGCCCAAATATAATTTATTTCCTGGAATAAATCTTTTCAAAACTAGCTCTTTCCCTGGATGTTAAATCCAACGTCCCTCTCCCTATTTCGGCTGCAGAATCTTTTCCCAGGCCTCCTGTTGGCTGTTTTCTGCTTACACATCCTGGGGAGAGGAGAGGGCTCTCCTAGCCTCATGTTGCCATGTAAACAGAGTGGCTGGGCGCTCCTTGTGTCTCCTCACTGTCCATCTGCTTCCTGTTAGAAATCGCCTCTCAAATTTTAAGCTCGAGAAGTTTTGTGTTTGTTTTTTTTTTTTTTTGTCATTGTCATTGTTTTAATTTAAATTTACTTTACCTATTTAGTAGAGCTAGCAGCGTAACAGAAACAGGAAGAAAATCTTAACTGACAATCAAAGCCAACGCTGTTAGGTTTCTTCCCTGTGTGGCTCACAGGTCAGTCCAAATCTGTGTTTGTCCTGGTCTCTGTGACAGGTACACAGACCAAGGCTTTCCAGGAGTCTGCTGTTCAAAAGGAAATTCTGCTTTACCAAGGAAGGCTCACTGCCTGGAAGAAAGCCTGACTCACTCTCAGCTCTCTGCTTGGCACAGTGAGGCTGGCACTCTGGGTGCCCTCGAGTGTTTGCCTTGAATTCTCCTTAATCCCAGCGGCAGAAGTGTGTCTGGGGTGTTCTGCTCTCTGTCTGCCCACGGACAACCCTCACCTTTCCCTTCGCCGTTCCTAGTAAAGGAATATTCACGGAGTGCTGCCGGGATTTGCTTTCCCTAATTGCCGAACTTGTACCCTCTTCTCAGAAGAGACATTGTTAAACAGCCTTCAGAGCTTTCCTTCAATTTGGCCCAAAATGCTCTCTATATAGCAAAGGATTTTTTGCAATTTCTCTCAGATGATTGGCTGTCTTCCTTAGTTTTTAGTAATAACAACATTTCTTCTCCTAGTTTTATATCATTTTGGCCACTTCAAAGGCGATCTGGAAGAAGAATGAAATGCCGGGCCTACATTAAGTTCCATCTTGCCAGAATGCCATTCATTTCACTCTTTCCCCTTGGACCTCAGGTATAGCGAGCGATTTGCACTCACGTGGTCCAGAATCCTTTCAGCTGAAAATACTTCCCCTTTTTTCACAATTGAGAGCACTTTATTTTTATTTCTCAGATTTTATTTGCACTTCTCCTTCCAACTATAACTTCTTTGAGTAAAAGTAGGGTGACCAGGTCCTCCTGGTTTTCCCAGGACCTGCAAGTTTTGAAACTGAAAGTCTCCTGTGCCGGAAATCTTCTCGCACCTGGGCGAACAGGGATGGATGGTTATGCTGATCTAGGTCAACACAGGCTTTATCTTTAAGATCTTCCCCTGCACTCATCATTTAAAACTGTCTTGCCCATAGCAAATGTTAATGACAGAAATATTGAATGAGTCAGTTTTCCCTGCCCGTGTGACTATAAGCATGTATTAATAGAGTTGGGATCACAGTCTACAGCTGCTAACCAGAGCAACCAAGTGAATTAACTAGCAGATCATGTATAGCAGGGAGGTTTTGTACTTTCTGTTATAAAGAAAGTAACCTGGTTCATGACCCCTGAATACTTATACATTTTAAAAACTCTCACCACTGGACAAGTTTCAGACATAATTACAAAGAGTCAAGTATGGGTAGAATGATTCCTCTAAGACTAATATTTTCAGAAACTAGCTATTATGCCATTCAGTAGATATGCAAATTATTTTCCAATTCTGGGGCCTCAGGTTGCCCTCTACAGCCATTTAAAATATTATAATTAATTACTTACGGAATGTGTGATAATATACTAAATGTGCTTCAAGACATGTTCTCTATCCTAAAGAATATTTTGTTCAGAAGGAGTGGTTGAGAGCTGCGACTATTTACTTCTTCCCTGCAGCCACCTCAAAATCCCCCCAAGAGTATCTTTAATAAAATGTATTCTGAGCAGTTTTTCATTTCTTAAAATATTTTAAATGGCTTTCTATCTTTAAATAGGGAGAACAAGTCTTGCTGTCAGCATAATCACTGCATGCAAGCCGCGGAAGAGTTCACGGAAGAGGAGAGAATTCGCTGGATTCTTGGTGAAAAGCCTCCCAAGCGGAATCCACATCTCATCTCTATTGGGGGCATCGAAGTCCAGGGGAGATGAAAACACCCTGACATCCTTAATTTGAAGAATCAGATCAGTCAACAAAGCTTTTACAAACTATAAAAATATGGTGGGGCAGAAAACTGTGCAAACACAATGAAATTGACATTGAAAAAATCATGAAACTTAGAAAAAGCTCTTGGTAAGAACAAAGGAGCAATTAAGAGAAATAAAACCTGTAAAGGAAGGTCAAAAGAGGTGAAATGGGTGAAATTCTTCAAAGGGGAATTTTCATTTTTCCATCATATTCAAGTTTCCGGAGGACAGAAAGTGTGCCTTACAAACTAACCCATTTTTACACTTAGACCTCAGTCTATAGGAGTGGTTTTGTGTGGAAATGAGAGGTCTAATGAAATAAATACCACTCCCAGAGCAGATGTTCTCTACTCATATAAAGGCTTGAAGCATGGAAAGGGCATTGAAAAATTAAAATAAATAATCACATATTGATTGTGGAGTGTCTAATCAGTCATTGGACCAATCTACCCACAGCTGGGTCATCTGCCTTCAGGGAGCTCCCAATGCAGCAAGCGTAAGGCCAGGTGTGGAGAAACTGAGGAATTGGGTTCTACGTTAGCACACGAGCTTTGGAGACCAATGTTCTCATTCCCATCCCAGATGGCTCACTTTCCAGCTGAGTGCCTTGAAAGTTACAGCACCTCAGTTTCCCGATTTATGAAATGGAGATAATAATAGCACGTCCCTGGCATGAAGATAGCTTCATAAGCATGTGACCTGTGCCGCCCCACAGAACAGCCTACACTTGGCTTAAATTTCTGCTGTATCCCAATAGAAATTCTTAATAATGACAGCTTCGAACTTGTGTTTTGTACGTGAAGTCCAGTGGGACAATGGAGCATGCGTGTGAGCAAAGGAGAGACCCTCACTGTGATGTCTGCTGCTCCTTGCTGCCCTGCTGGCCTACTGTGCGGGCGGTGCTCCATCAACACAGAATTCTGGAGGACCCATGACGTATGGGAGTCCAGAGAGACTGAAAGCAAGGACAGCAAAAGCACATTATGTCTATCAATAAGCAGGGATGGGGACAAGGGAGTGACAGCCCGGAGAGGTCACACTTTCTGTTCGAACCAGAACTTGCTTTCAAGGCAGAAAGAGGCAATGGTGTGCTAAGAAACTTGAACAACCAAGGCATCCTATCATATTATTTCTTACTTATCTATTTCCCTGCATTAGACGACTGCTTATATTGAAAATGACCACATAGCAGAAAAGGGAAAGTCGGGGCAACACGTACTTCCTTTTCTTGTCAGTCCTGCCTTGTTCATAAGTAAGTCAAAGGTAGAAAGTATTTGTAGAATGTTTACCAAGAAGTGAAATAAAAACATTTGAGTTAGTTTTGTGCAGCATTTATACATATACATGTACAAGCTATGAAATACAAATGGTGTAGTATCAGTGATTTCACATTCAAATTCAATGCTCTGATATTTGCATTTAAAACCAGCATTGTATGAGATAAAGATGAATGACATAATTCATGCAAATAATTGTTTACCTATAACAACATCAAGTAACAACTTAAAAATGCCGTGACACATTGAGAGAGACTGCAGAAGAAAGGAAGAAGCTTTGTATTTTGGTACCATTATCACACCATTTTCCAAAATTTTTAGCAAGGGATCAAAATTTTGCACCAAGCCCTGCAAATATGTAGCCAGCCCTAGTGGTGCTTACTGAACATCAGGAAAAAGCAGATACTTTTCTCAATTAAACCCTTTTGGGTAGCATTTCCTCAAGTTGCCTGATCATGAAAATCACTATTAGCACTATTAATAGAACAGATTACAAAAGCCCTTTTCTGGAGAATTGATGCTTTAGGTGTGTGTCTACATGCTGCACAGGAGCACAGGCTGAATTTTATTACCAAGTGAGTTCAGAAAATGCCTCTTTAGAAGAAGGAGGTTGTGAGAGATGATATCACAACTTTCTATTATCTGAGTCTTAGGATTTTATTATGTGCTTAGCAACTATTCTAATTTACCTCTAGCATGTATTGTATCCATGGTATTTTCATATTCTACTAAAGTACACTTAATGCTTTCCATTTCCAAACAGTTAGTGATATTGTGTATAAATTTTCCACATAGGTTTAAAGATATCTCCAAAATTGGCCTCTTCCTACCTATTGAAACACACGCCTCTGTTCTTCCACACACACGTTTGTATGTCTCTTCCAACCTGAGTGCTTTCTTCATTCTACCCCTCACATGGTATGATGTTTGTTTCCACCCATGTCTTAGAGCCCACTGTTTGCCCGCTAAGTATCTTCCCCTCTGTCAGTTTTGTGCCTGTTTGGAAACAAGTATGATTTAGTAAAATCTATTTCCTGCCCTTCCTCTCCTTCTGACTTCTGCAAATGACATTTCTTAGGCTACATTGACAACTGGATTCCCCTTGGGCTTAGCCAATAGCATTTAGCCAACAGAGAGCAGTGGAGGAGAGAAACGGTGTCTTTGAGCTGTCTCCTTCTCTGGAACTACTGTTTCTCACCATGTCTGCTGCTTCTGCTCAACAGTCCCTCCTATGACCACGGCTCCCACAGGCAGCCCTGTCCCCTTAGCTGTTGTAACCTCATCTTCTCCTTGTGCCCCTAGCCCTAAGTAAGGCTGGTCCAGCTTTCTGTTGATGCTGATTTTTGATTGCTTTCCTATCCCTTTTTTTTAAATCTGCTTAACCTTTCCAAGATGTCTGCAGCTAGTCCTCCCTATTAAATATCCCCTCTTAATGTATCCGGTATAGGCTCTGTTTTCTTGATGGAGTCCTCTACCTTCAAAATGCAAGTTTCCAGGATGGACATGGCAGCTTCTGTAATCCCAGCTCTTTGGGAGGCCCAGGAAGGAGGACAGCTTCGAGGTCAGGAGTTTGAGACCAGCCTGGGCAATACAGAAAGATTCTGTCTCTACAAAAAGAAAAAAAAGATAAATATGGTGGTGCATGCCTGTAGTCCCAGCTACTTGAGAGGCTAAAGCAGAAGGAATGATTGAGCCCAAGAGTTCAAGACTGCAGTGAGCTGTGATCACGCCACTGCACTCGAACCTTGGTGACAGAGCAAGATGCTGTCTCTTAAAAAAAAATAGTTTTCCACAATTATGCAACAGGCAGGTAGTTATTGAGGGCATGGCACTGATGATACAGAGATGAATAAGATACAGTCCAGTTTTTGTCCTCAAGAAACTTACAGTTTCATGGGAGGTAGACATATTCAGGCGTGATTACAATATGGTATTTTAGATAAAACACATGTGCTTTAGAAGCAAATCACATGGATGTGAGTCCTAGCTCTACCACTTACTGCTTCTGTGAATGTGGACAAGTCAGGCACCTTTCAAGAAGGACCTTGTGCATTGGACTAGAGAGCTAGATTGGAAATATTTAGGAAGATTGTCCAAGCTGGAGTATTGGAGATGAGTTAGGAATATCTGACCGAATTGAAGTCCACCATTTAGAACAATACTGCCTTAGTTCAGGATGGTGGCAGTACGGATGGGGAGGAGATGGGGGCAGAATTACTTGGCCAGTAGAATCTTCTGGAATTATTGATAAACTGGAGAGAGACAGGGAAAGGTTGAGAAAAAATTACAAACTTTCTGGTCATTTATGATGTATTCCATGACTGTTCCACAGCTGCTTGATCTCGCTTTGCTGTGACTTTCTATTGAGTAATCCTTAGCACCAAACAGTAACTCATTTCATTATCTGTAATTCATTAGTTCCCTCCCTGCACCCAGATTGAATGATGGGTCCTTAAAGACAAAAGCAATAATTTAACAGTTTTCTATACCCCAGAGTATTCCCTATAATATTTCAAATATGAAGGTATTTTACAGATTTCTTTGAAGAATTTAAATTTTTTATGTGTTTTTCAAAAATAATATATTATTATAAGCCAGATTAAGTAATAACTTCAAGAATTTAATAAGGTAGCTCTAAATTTTTAACTTTCCAAAATATCAATTTACTAAATATTAATTATCCAATAGAATAAAAATGCAATTTTACTTTTAAGAGTTTGATCTACTATGGTTTCAGTTTAATTTTACTAACCCATCTTTCGTAATAAAGAGCAATTAGCAGCCTGATGATTTGAATTCAGAGACTCAGTTTGATTGGATTTTCTGATTAAGTGGACTAATGTTAACTATGCAATATGATGCATAATAATATATCAAACCCCACTTTTTGGTTCTCTTTTAATGGAGGACTTACTGCATGATTAGAAAATGAAAAATGCAGTTTTTCAGGATTCATTTACTATAAATTGACTGAAATTGAGTGGAAGAAAACGCAAGCCTATTTGCCTTATTGATGCCATTTCCATGTGTATAATAATTATTTCTTAACATTGATCTGAGAAACTGTAATTTGCTTTCACATTTAATCAATGGAAAGCAATATTTGGATCAGAATTCTTCTTGAGTCATATCATAATTACCACGTTACATTATAGAACCCTCTCTTCTCTCTCTCTTGCTAGCAATTTTAGGTTTCCATTTCCTACTAAACTGTTTAGCCTGTTTGGAATTCATGTGACATTTTACATGGAAAGAAGTGTGAAATGCCACTTTCCATACTGCTACCTTATAAATTATTCATCCCTGCTGTTTATCAGGCAGCTTCTGCTTATAGATAAGAAGTCACCTCTCGTTTGCTGCACGTATCATAGGGGCCTAAACAATCAAAAAATGGTGTGTAGCCTGCTAAGAGAGCAAGGGGGAAATACAAGCAAGAATAGCTTAGATGAGACTCTTCCATACTAAAACAAGCCCCACCAATCTTACCTGACATAAAATGATAATAGCTAGCTCGCCAAAGTTTATAATTGAGAGAAAGATGCGCGTTCTCAACAGAGGACAGAAAATAGAGGGTAAACTTTCTCTATCTCAATGGGTACCTTTACTGAATCAAAAATCAAACGAGGAGCCATTGTTACCTTTACAAGCAACCTTACAAGAATGCTAAAGCTATAACTATCAAGAGAGTCTCTATTTTATTTTTTAATTTTTGGAAAACATGGCAGCATTCCTATCTACATTATCTCATTATCCACATTGTTTTTCCTATAGCTTTGTAGTGTCCCTACTGTGGTCACTATAAATATAAAAATATATATATATTTATAAAATATAAATATACTGATATAAATCATATCACTTTTGATATGATTTATATTTTAATCTAGAACATGCATTTTTCACCAATTTATAATCATGAATCTATTGATTAAAAATATTATGGCATCTTTAGGTTCTTGAAAGTTTAATAGATTACAATGTGGCCATAAGATGATTGGCTATGTTTACTATGACTTTAAGTGATTATTACTAATAGAAAAGTCACCAAACTAACTATAACATTTCTGAGCCAGCTCAGTCTTCCCCACTGAGTAACTTTCTTCACTGCAATTGATTCAGTCCTAACTTTGCATGTCGTGTTAGATTAGATTTTATAAATCTCAGTACATAAAAAATAATCATTTTACCAATCAACAAAAAGCATGTATTAAGAACCTACCTTGTGCCTAACAGTGTGCTAAATGAGATGCTATGGTGAACTGAACAGAAACCTAAGAAACACAATGTAGTGCCTTACATTATATACCATCTGCTCTAACCCCCTCAGTTTAAGGAAGGCAATGCCCAGACAGATTAAAACAACTTCCCTAAGTGGTCAATAGCAGAGTCAGCACCAGAACTCACATTTCCATTCTTCAAAGCTAGAGTTTTCCCCATTTCTCCTTTAAGGAGCCTGCATTCTACCTGGGCAGATAAAAATGACCATAGATAGAAATGAGAATAAAATAGCATACAAATTATAAATAAGTAGTACACTTGAGATGCAAAGGCCATGGAAGTTTAACAAAATGGTAGGAACCTTTTAGTATGAAGCTCCAGGAAGACTTCATGTGGAAAACGGGTCTTAATCTGTGCCTCGAAAAATGAAGAAGGATGAATAAGGTTTAGATAGGTGGACGTGAGTAGGAGAGGTGATACCTGAGTGTCTGGATTAACAACAATGTGAAGAAAGGGATAAAAAGGGCCTTGTTGATTTGAAAAGCATAAGGAGTCAGTCTGACCAAGAGTCGATGAAGTTGTTATCAGTGGGTACAACAGTAGAAGGTACTCTGTGACCAGAGTCAACCTTCCTAGAATGCACGTCTACAATTTTCTCTTAAGTCACTAGTCGCTAACTCACCACACTATGTGTGGTTGATGGTATCATTTGGCCCTGATTCTTCACACCTCCTTGTTCCCATACTCTTTTCCTAACAACTGTATAAGATACTCCCATGGGTTCAGGGTCACCTGCCCTGACTCTTGATTTTGGGCTCAGCCATGGATTTGCTTTGACCAACATGATGTTACAAAAGGTAAAGACTTGACAAGAGTCTTGCTTGGGGATCATTCTCTTGAACATTTACCGGTACCATGAGAAGGCTGGCCCTTGTCAGATAAGAGGCATATGGAACTGAGTTTCATCAGCCAAGTTTAGCTCAGATTATCCAACCCTCAGCTGCCTAAGTGAGCACAGCCAAAATTAGCAGAGCCCTCCAGGCAAGCCCAGCTTGGATGGGATGAACCCCACAGATGCATGAGAAATGCATATTTACTGTTGTACACAACTGAGGTACTGTGGTTGTTTTTTGAAGAGTAAAAGTTTATTGATAGGCCACCTGCAAGACATTGTTCAAATGATGCTTGCTATTCAACCATTTTATAATATGGAGTAAAATATCCAAAAACATGGAGGATAAAGAGAGGAGGTCAATAGCATTCTATGCTCTCACTGTGTCTTGCTTAATGAATTGGATTCTTACGGGGCTAGAAAGGCTAAAAAGCATCACCCTTGTTCTCAGAAAGCTTAACACTGAGTTGACACTATATGGCATATACACAAGAAAGGACACAAGAAAATTTAATCAGCTATTTAAACATAGAAATTGCCTTTCTTGGATCACTATGTATGTGTGAGACACTGCTAAGCAGATTAAGAAAAATTGGGAACTAGCTTCAAGGTGTGAAAACACAAGACATCTGGATGGGGGCAATGTGCTCAATGCTGGTGTTTCCACTAACAACCTGGATGCTAATCATGGAGCTTCAGGGACTCTGAGGACCCCAGACTTGCACTTCCTTAGAGATAAGAGAGCCCAGGACAGGCCTCTTCCCTATCAGAACTTTTCTTGGGGAACAAGGTCCATGTCTAAGAAAATGGGCCTTTCTTCTTCTTAGGTAATGACAAACCAGGCAGATTCAAATTGCTAACTACAAATCCTAACCATTCAAGATTATCATTAAGTTTATATGTGTCACTTAATTAAAAAAAAAAGACTGCTCTAAATAGATTCACTTCTTGCATTACATTGAGAGCCAGGGATTTAGGCAGAGTTCTAGGAGATGCTAAAAAGTAGGATTCGTTTATGCTCCACTAGAAGAGAAGTGAAACCAACGTGGAGATGAGGGCATTACTCCTTAAGTACCCGTGTGCAGCTCAACACCATTTCGTTCTTTTCCAAGGGCAAGGCTTGTCAGAGAGGGCTGTTGCCTGAAATATCTCATCTCTGGTATCATTTATTAGCTCTGCCACATAGTATTTTCTCTTGGATGTTCGTCTCAAAGTTAATAGCATGTGCAGTATATCTGAGACAATAGATTTTAAATGCACCTTGCTTAGGTAAAGATCAGATGGTATGTGAGTTTAGGAAGAAACACTATTCCAGGAAATCAAAAATGTCTAACACACTAACGGAATTATAGCCAGTGGGAAAATTCGGGTGTCACGGTGAGGTTTTTGAAGAGCCAGCCTTAAGTGGACCAGGAAATCCATTAGGGGGAGCCGGGGAAGCTGCCAAGACAGTGGTAGGAGAGTGCCTCCACCAGCTCCTGTCTGTGGTGGGGAATGTCTGCATTACCACCACTCCTTTGGCTAAACATCCTATAGTTCACTTTAAAATTATTTATAGCAGGAGAAAGGAGAAAAGGAAAAATTTAGAAAAGAAAATTAAAGTATGGTAATATAGGGATGGTAGACAGCTAACAGGAGACTAAAGGTAAATTTAAGAACAAGGTAAGAGAAAATGAAATGGAGTAAAATTTTTAATACAAACAAAAAATTCAATAATATTAAACAGTTAAATTTTAAGAATCAAATAAAACATGAACTAGGATGTTGTAAATTTATACATGGAGTTAAAATAGAATGCTTTACACATGTGTTAGAAACAAGAATTTTAAACGAAGAAAAATTAAAAGAGAGAAGGAAGAAACAAGATCTTAGCCTAAAGAATGAACAGATGAGGTTAACCAAAGCAGAAATAGAAAATAAGTGTAAAATAATCAGCATATAGCAAGACAATAGAAAATTCTAAAACTGTGTTGAGAAACTAATAAAACAGAATAGAGCATTAAAGAAACAAGAAAATATAGTCAATGCGGAAATGAAAGAGGGAACAAAACTGGAAAAGTTGGGGAAAACTGAGAGGCATGCAGAATTTACACTGCCCGCAGGGCAGCGACATGAGTTCCTAATTAGGCTCTGTGCAATCCATTTTCTGTCTATGCTACTTACAGATTTATTCCTTGCAGAATCTCAAGACTGAGATTAAAGGAGGCCCCTTTTCTCTTAGCCTTTACTATGGCTATGCTGGTTTTTGTTTGTTTTTTCCCCAATCTGCTCAGAGAACAAGCTTTTAAACCATGTTACCTATGGGGCGGTGTCCATCCAGAGGGCACACCTTTCTCCACTGTGTACGAAGTTGCTGTATGGCCTCGCTGTAGCCTCAGATGTTTCTCTTAAATTGATTGCATAATCTCACATGATGTTTTCAGAGTTTAGGCTTCTCAAGATTGAACTTCCCAAGTACTTGACTATTCAAACTCTTTTAACACAACATTATATGAATCACTTGCAATTATCAGGGAATGAAATTCAAACAAGTATGTTGAACGAAAGCCATTTAAGATTAGCAATAAATAGCAATTTTTATGCACAGCAAATAAACTCAGGGAATTATTAATGTTGTTATCTTTTGAGAACTTTTTTCTTTTGTGACTGTTGGTTTATGCAAATAGCTATTTCTTGAGAGCTCATACCCCGAAGTTACAACTTGATGCCTGAGGACTGATTCTTGTGTTCTCTTTAGTCTTCCTCCAGTCTGACCTGCTACTTATATAGTTTAATCCTTGCATTAATATTTTAATATAGATTTGATTTGAATTGAAATGAGCTAGAAAATTCACTGGAATCTATCTAAAGAGATTATTTGTGTGATTTCATTTTGCTGCATTAATAGTCTGTGATAGATACACTCTGTTTGTGGAGTGCATTTTCCTCCGAATCGAGTGTCTTGCCAAAAGGCAATATGACAGCTGAGCTTGAGGTTCATAAAAAAATAGCTATTTGGTTCAAGAAAAATTAAACAACTCCCAGCTTTTCAGTAAAACCAAATCTGCTCTTCTTTTCCAGATGGATTACGTTGGATAAATATCTTTATCCCTATTTTCAGTACTTAAGCACACCAGACACATACATATAATTTGTATCTTGAGATCAATTTCTTTCGTTTGCACAATGAAGGGATTGGACTAGATGCCATTTTTTTTCAAAATAAAAATGGTTTTGTTCATTGTAAAAATAATTTATGGTTATGATAGAAAAGAAAGAGATTTGAGGTAAGAAGGCCATTCTAGTCCCACCAATAAGAAATACTTATCGTTAATATCTTCATATATATTCTTGAAAAAGATATGTTTGTCATATATGTACGTATACATATAACCATATATTTAAATAATATTATACTATATATTCTCTTTGATAACATTTTCCACTTATTGTAATTTCTTATCAAGGATATTTTTTAAAATTTCAAATACCATAAATTATAAAACCTAGCTCCAATTAATGAACTTAAAATTATATTCTATTTTCTACTTTATGGATAATTCTGTGATGATCATCCTTGTACAGATGTCTGAACATTTGTTTATTTTTATAGAGTAATTTCCTGCAAGTAGAATTTCTTTTCAAAAATATGTATATTCTACAGTCTAGTATGTTAAATTTTGAATCATTTGATTAAATTTTTAAAAACCCCTTGGAATCTTGGTTGGAAGGGTGTCATTGAATTTGTAGTATAGATTAAATATCATGCATTCATTCATTTGTCTAACAAATATGTATCAAATACCTGATATGGGCCAGACACTAACTAGAAATAGCATAGCAGTGGAAAAATGCAGAGTCTTCCTCATGTCACATTTGCATAAAAGAGTCAAAACCAATAAACAAAGAGATAAATAATATGCAGTCAGGGTATGCAGGACACTGAATGACAAGAGCTCTGAAGAAAAGACAAAACAAAGTAAGGAGCAAAGAGCAACGGGGGTAATGTTACATGTGAGATTAACGGGAAGGTTTCTTAAATCGGTGTCTGACCAGAGACCTGCAGGAAGCTAGGAAGAAAGCCACACGGCTCTCAAAGGGCAGAGACAAGAAGGCAGAAGGTCTGGGGCACACCATGAAGGCAAAGCCGATGACAAGGTTGGCAGGGACCAGAGATCACACCTTTATATAAATAGCAGGGACTTTGGATTTTGAGTGTGATCAGAACCCACTGAAAGATCTTATGCAAGGAAAAGACAAAACACTTTTGGAATATATAACCCCTTCTTCCTGATGTAGAGTTCGTTCTCCATTTATTTGTCTTCTTTAATATTCCCCAGTAGAATGTTTTAGTTTTAGTATACGCTTATTAAACGTTTTATTAAATATTTGTTTTACTTCATTGTTCCTCTAAGTAAGGGTGTATTTTTGTTATTTTCATAATTAGCATTTTAGCTAAAAACATCGCACAGTCCCCGCCGGCACTTCGGTCTAGGGTTCTATGAACTTGGTGCTGCGCCAGTGACTCAGAATCCCCGCAGATCCACACAAGGACGTGAACTTCCAGCGGGGTGAGGAGAATGGTCTGGGATTACCTTTATTTCTGGTCCCCTTGGAAGAGACGGGAAGATAGATTCAGGTACATAAAAATCAGATGAGCTGTGCCTTCCTCTTAATTTTGCTGTGAAACTAAAACTGCTTTAAAATAATAGTCTTTAAAAGAAAGCAGATGAGTCTTTCTAGGACAACCATGACTTCATCTTACAGCTTCTTACAGTTCTCTGATGTCTGGGCAGTTTGATTCCCAGGCCCTTAGATCCTTCCTAAATTAAATATCCTAGGGCAGTATTTCCCAGAAAGTGTGTGGAGGCTCTGATGCCAAAGGTCTGGATTCTAATGTGCACCACAATTTGGGACAGCCTCCTCAAGGTCAGTCTTGGACCTGCCACGTGCTTCCGGGGGATCCAGGATTCCCGGTCAGTGTGCTATCAGTGTCAGGGCAAGCCTTGCAAAGCCAAGTAATCAGGCTGAAGTTGTTCAACACAACATTGTCATACAGTTATGTTCTTGATTCAAAGAAAAACAGATAGACAGAAATTCAATATCAGAGTTTTACACAGGCCTTCATTTATGTGAAAAAATATCTGTATTTGTGGTCTAATAATTCTCTTTATATCTTTAGAAATTGTGGTTTAACAATTCTCTTTATATCTTAGAAAATGGTACAGATCATTCTATAGCGTACTGGAAAGGCTATCCCATGAGGTGATGCTCTAAAGGATAAGACCTTCCCAAGATATGGAAAGCAGCGGAGTTTATAAAATGAGAATGAGTTAGACTGTGGGAAGGCCTAGGTTCAAATCCTAGGCCACATAACTTGATAAAGCCTCAGTTCACTCAGCTGTAAAATGGAGAAATAGCAGGTTTGTCCTTTTTAGGATTGCTGTGAAAACCAAATATGAAAATACATATTAAAGTAATAAAGGACTAGGCTAAAAACATAAAAAATACCATTACATTTAGGTTTCTAGAAGGTATATACCATTGGTTCATTTCTTAGGGGAGAGCGTTCCTTCTCCACCTTCACCCTTGGAATGGAGGCTGTCGGATGGTCAAGCCTTAGGTAAAGGAAACTTTAGAGCTGAAACATCTCCAATTTGAAACCACAAAGCAAACATGTGAAAAGAATGAAATCTATTTAAAGTGTAGGATAGATTTTTTTCACTGACTACTACTCTCATATAAAAATAACATTAAAAATAATAAAAAATTAGAATAAAAAGCCATTACAAAATATCCAGCTGCCTTTTTCATACTTGAAGCACAGGACTCCTAGGACTTTTGCAATCTATGATATGAAGCTACAAGTCTTATAACACTTGCAAAGAGGCACAGAGAAAATACTGAGGTTAGATGAAATATGAAACCCGGCACTTTTACTTAATTCAACTCACAGTTACCAAGCTGACCGCATGCTTTGTGCAACATACTATGCTGAGCACAGCAAGGGATACAGAGAGGCATTAACCGTCAAAGAACTCACAATGGGGGTAGGAAAACAAAACGTACACCTGTGGGTATCTAAGTAGTAATATGACAGACTAAATACAGCAATATCAGAGGATATTAAAATAGAAGCAACAATATGATTCAATATGCAGCGAGGACAGAAAGATACTACTCTGGCTTCTTAAAGAGATAACATTTAAGTGTCACCTGTTAAAGGATAATTTTCAAAACTAGGGTAAAATCATGACTCTCGCATAGATTTAAAAGGAATACATGTAAAAGATTATTTTTTTACTCATTATTAGTGACAGAAACAATAAATTGTTACATCCAGTTTAAAAAAATAAGTTAAAGAAGCACAAAGTTATATATAGTAAAAGAATGTTGAAATGAATTTACAAATAGAGAGGGACCTGGTGTTTTCCATGGAGGGAGAGAAGTCAACGGAACCACCAGATAGAATTTTTTCGCATGTCTATAGACAAGGATTTTTTGTGCATTGATATGAGTTATCTACAACTTACACAGTTATAAAACAGATCAAAGGCAATGAAAGGCCCAGAGTCCCCCTAGAATCAGGATGAGATAACCCAGAAGTGTGTGCTCAAAACGTGCTTAGTTTTCAGCTGAAGCACAAAATTTTTCCTACAAGGATCGATCTAAATCTAAATTATCATTCCCTCACATTTGGTTTTGAAAAATGACATTTATTATGAAGATATTACTAATATGAGAAGATTTATTAAGATTCATTACATATTTTTACCACGCAAGGTATTTTAAATGACTTTAATCAGAAATTAACAAAGTAAAGCAATATATTTGCATCACAATATGATAAAGCATAATATGAACTATGCTAATTAAAATTACATATTGCATTATGGAATTAATATAAAATATTAATTTGTATTTTTGAGCAATTCATAAAATAAAGTTCTCATCCCCATGCCAGGTTCTTGAAAAGAATCAAAATGATGGTTTCAGTAAAGTGTCTCTCAAGATCAGTTAAATCACTTGGGATATAGTATTTTCAAATTAATACAAGAGAAAATATATCTTTCCAGAAAATTCTCTTTTGGCTACTTTAAATTGCTTCTCTTTAAATTTTGTTTTCTGGCAAAAAATACTACCCATTGATTTTATGCTTATTCCCTGAAATAAATATGACTTGATCCCTAAAGAAACCAATGGTGGAGACCTTACATTCATTCAAATCATGTTTTCCTCCCAAAATAACAATGGTGTGACATTTCCAATGTAGAGATTGTATATCCTGCTGAGTCATATTTCTAGCTAGTCACCTTGTCTCCTGCTTCACTTTTTGTCATTTAATCACAAGTCTAGGATCTACTAAATATAGTGTTTGGCTGCTTTTGCCTCCTCTAGGGGCAATAGGTGATTTACAGGAGAACACTGGTATGGGCTAGATGACTCAGAGGTATCCAGCATTTAGATTAATGCATTGGACCCTTCTCGGGGCTCTGAGCCCTAAAACTTGGTAGGATAGACTGCTTTATGTACAACTCTCATGCCTTTCAAAACACCTTTTCCTCTTAATTTCCCCTAGATTTGAAACCATGTTCTAAGGAGGAATTAAATTCCAAATTTAATTACAAATTCAAAAAGGCTTCAGAAGTGTTGCTTTATTAGAGGGTTAAGTAATAGGATAATTAGGATCTAAATTTAGATCGTGCCATGAAAAATAGTCTTGCCTTCATTCCTTCCTCCCACAGGTCTAACCAACTCTATCTCTGCAGAAAAGGATAGCTCCTGGTAGAACTCAAAACACAATGGATAGCACCTTCATTTGCTTTGAAAGCTTGACAACAGATATAGGGCTCCTTTCCGCAAAATACTAGCAATATACATCACTGGAAAAGTATCAGTGCCCCTCCATATAAGTAACAAAATGAAATGGGAAAGGTTACTCCTGGTGACCTACTTAACCTCTGTTTCATGAAATATTTATGATCAGAGATCGAGTAAGGCAGTGTGGTATAGCAGACAGAAAGGAACGTGGGAGTCAGGTTCATCCTGATTTTGATTTTAGCTCTACTGTTCATCAGCCCTCCATTCCCTTGAGTCTCAGTTTGCTCATGCGTTAAGTTGGAAATAAGCGTAGCTACTTTATGATGCAATGTAATAAAGGATCACAATGTATAGGTATTTATTAATAGTGAGTTTTTTGTTGTTTTTTTTTTTTTGAGACAGAGTCTCACTCTGTTGCCTGGAGTAGAGTGCCATTGCGTCAGCCTAGCTCACAGCAACCTCAAACTCCTGGGCTCTAGCAATCCTACTTCCTCAGCCTCCCGAGAAGCTGGGACTACAGGCATGCGCCACCATGCCCGGCTAATTTTTTTCTATGTAGATTTTTAGTTGTCCAAAT
>CAUYSK010084361.1:0-20495 GCA_963575035.1 Avahi laniger
TCCCCCGCTGAATCTGCACCGATTCCCCTCGCTGTTTTTGTGGGAGAGCGCTCCGATTGTGTGTAGCAGACCGGGATCTACGTCTCCCTCTCTGGAAGCAGGGATCCGGGAGGCTACCCTAACTCCGCCATTTCCCCCCCCTCCTTTTCCTTTGGTGGTTTTCTGTAGCAGTACCATTTGAGTCCTTTTTCTTCCTCATTTGTGTCGTTGCTTCACCTTTCAGTTTTACACCCAATGTGTTTTCATAATAGTAAATATCATCCTTTGCCTTCCAGGTTTAGGACTCCTTTGAACATTTCTTTTCAGGCTGATCTAGTGGTGAATTCCCTCAATTCTTGCTTGCTTGGTAAAGACTATTTATCCTTCATTTATGAAAGATAATTTTGTTGGATATAGTGTCTTTGACTGACAGTTTTTCCATTCAGCACTTTAAATATATCATCCCATTCTCCACCTGATCTGTAGAGCTTCTGTTGAGAAATCCACTGCTAGTCTGATGGGGTTCCTTTATAGTTGACCAGATGCTTTTTTCTTATTTTCAGAATTGTCTCATTGTCTCTGACTTTAGAAAGCTTGACTATAAAACTTCATGGAGAAGATAATTTTGCATTGTATCTCTTTGAGGAATCTCAGAGCTTCTTATATTTGGATTTCTAAATCTTTTGCTAGACATGGGTTGGTTTTATCTTTTATTTTGTTAATTTTTTTAATGCTTTCATTCTCTTTTCACTTTCTAGGACCACAATTATTCAGATATTTGCTCACGTTATGGTGTCCTACATGTCACAAAGGTCTTGCTCATTCTTTATTTTTCTTTTTGCTTTACTTTTGTCTTACTGGGCTATTTCAAAAGACCTATCTTCAAGTTCCGACATTCTTTCTTCTGCTTAATCTTATCAAATGTTGAAGCTTTCAAATGTATTTTGCATTTCATTCAATGAATGAAATTCTGTTCCAGAATTTCTGTTTGATTTTTTTTATAATGTGTATCTCCTTTGTAAATTTTTCATTTATATCTTGAATTTTTTTCTGATTTCTTTGTATTATTTTTTCAGAATTTATTTTATCTCAATGAGCTTTTCATAAATTTGTTTTCAATTGGGATCTCTTGCTAGAAAATTATTGTGTTCCTTTGGAGGTTTCATATTTCCTTATTTTTTCATATTTGCCATGTCTTTAGATTGATATTTGTGTATCTGATGTAATAGTTGCTTGTTCCAGTTTCTTGTATTTTCTTCATAGGGGAGAATTTTTGTCTTAATATGTATCTATGGTGTTGGTTGTATAGTACATTTTGGTTTTGATTTTGGGTGCATATAATAGTGTAGTCTCTATATGATTTTTTCACTGTTTTCATCAGCTGTTTTCACCAGCAGCAGAGGTGCTTTGATTTCATCAGTGGTTTAGGATGCAGTTATTAGTGAAGGCTGTGATGAAGTGGATTAAAATGCCAGGTAGACTGTCTTGGGGCCCCAGTGGTGTCAGTGGTTGGGTGAGTATGCCTGTTCCTGGGTTCCAGGGTATTGCACACTGGCACCAGTGTTAGTGGGTCCATACTGGCTTATTCTTGGGACTCCAAGTGACTTACTTAGAGGCTGGCAGTGACAAAAGTGGGCCAGGTGAGTGGGTAGGTATTTAGGCCCCTAGACAACAGGCATTGTGTGGGTGATGGTAATGGCAATAGAAGGACAATTCTCTGGCTTTTGAATAGTGTGCACTAGTAGTCTCCAGTGGTGTTGGAAGTGGCTGCAATGGACTGGGAAGGCCAGTAACTATGTTGGCAAGTGACATGTGCCATTAAGTTGCAGCTGTGGTGGTAGTGGCAGGATGGATATGCACAACCTCAAGCCCTTTGGGAGGAGTATTCAGGTGCCTATGATGGTGGACTCAGCTGGGCAATACCCTGGCTCCAGGATGGTGTGTTCTGGTATTCGGGGGCTTCAGTGAAGCTGGACAGTGTGGGCTTGTCCTCAGGTCTCTCAGTGGTGTGTGCAGGTACCAGCTCTGGTAGGCAGAAGTGGCGCAATCCCCAGTCCACTGGCCAAATACTTGGGTCAGGGGCAGCAGTGACCATGTTGCTGCCATGCCATGGAGGAGGGTAGGGCTGCCTTCTATGGCAGAAACTGTATCCAGAGAATGGGAAACGTGCACACCACTTGCACCTTAGCACCAGTGGCAGTAGCTTACACTTCAATCCTGTCAGTGTTGGCCTGTGCTTCAGTCACAATTCTGGCCTGGCTGTGAAAGCCTGTGACTTTCTTTCACCTCAACCCTAGAGGCAGCAGTCCACACTTCTCTTGTGCCTCAGCCATGGTGATCTGGGCCCTAGGACAGTGTGTAGTGTTGGATATGGGGCTCTAAAATCACACCTTGCTGTAGCTATTTAGACCTCAGAGAGTGTATGGGATCTAGCATGGGCTCCCTCCATGGAGCAATGCCTTTTTGCAATTTCCCAGCATCTCCCTATGTTTGTTTCAGGGCCTGTGAGGGTTGAGGGCTTCTCCTATAGCTAGGATCTCTTGCTTATCCTTTCCTTACATTGAGGGGTCTTTGTTGGCTCCCAATCAATCCTGGCTGAGTAGACTGCTATGTATCCCTCTCCTTCCATGCGTTAGGTGTTTCCTGTCACTTTTCTGTTGAATTACAGTGTTCTCTTTTGGATGGTCTGTTTGAAGTACAATTATTTACTCAATATTTTGGTTCTCATTAGTGGAGCAGGCCAGTACAAAATGCCTCTAGTCAGCTATCATGAGGCTCCTTCTTCTATACCACCATTTCTTGATCTAGTGTTCCACTGATGGACTCTTAGTCTGTTTCCATATTTTTGCTATTGTAAATATTACTGCAATGAACATGGGAGTGCAAATATCTTTACGAGGAACATATTTCATTTCCTTTGTGTATGTAACTAGAAAAGGGATTGCTTGATCATATGTAAGTTCTATTTTTTATTCTTTGGAGAGCTTCATACTATTATTCACAATGGCTATTTCAATCTACATTCCCACTGTGTACAAGGGTTCCGTTTTCTCCACTCCCTCATCAACATTTTTTATCTCTTTTTCAATAATGCCCACCCTAATGAATGTGAGGTGGTATCTCGTAATGGTTTTGATTTGTATTTTGATGAAGATTAGTGATGTTGAACATCTTTTCATATACCTGTTGGACATATTTATGTCTATTTTATTTATTTTTTATGTCTTTTTTGAATAAATATCTATTTATGTCCATTGCCCATTTTTAATTGAGTGATATGTTTTCTTGCTATTGAGTTGTATAAGTTCTTTATATTTTTTATATTAACCCCTTATTAAATGTTCTGCAAATATTTTTTTTCACAATCCTTAGATTGCCTTTTTTCTTGTATTTATTTCAGAGTATTATGGGGGCATAAACATTTTTGTTACATAAATTGCTTTTGTACCACCCAAGTCAGAGCTACAAGCATGCCCATGCCCCAGATAGCATGAACCACACCAGTTAGGTATGAATTTACCCATCCCCTCCTTCCCCCTCCCACCTGCCCAACCCACTATGAATGTTGCTTCCCAGATGTGCACATTACTCTTGATCAATTAGTACCAATTTAATGGTGAGTACATGCGGTGTTTGTTTTTCCATTCTTGTGATACTTCACTTAGAAGAATGGGCTCCAGCTCCATCCAGGCTAATACAACATGTAATTCACCCCTTTTTATGGCTGAGTAGTACTCCATGATATACATATACCACATTTTATTAATCCACTCATGTATTGATGGACATGGGTCGTTTCTACATCTTTGCGATTGTGAATTATGCTGTTATAAACATTCAAGTGCAGATATCTTTTTTATAGAATATCTTTTTTTATAATGTCAGCATAAATCAGTTCACCAGAGATTGGTCACCTCTTGGTGACTGTGAAAACTAAATATTTGAACCAGAAAATCTTTGAACTGGCATCTGATGACTCTCCGATTGTTCTCCCATGGAACCCAGCTTAAAAGAGTCAAGTTGAATTTACCAATAACAGTACAATAGGTTATTCCTAATAAATCTGGGTATTATGGGGATGCTAGCCACATAACCAGGATATAAAGTAATAAGAACAAAGGATTTAAGACCAAACCTTGAGAAATTATAACATTTAATAGCTGGAGAAGAATAAGAAAAATACATAAAAGACACTGATAATGAGTCTTTAAGTACATAGAAAAACCAGAAAAAGGAGAAACACTAGAAAAAAACAGTGTAAAAAAATACAAGAAGAAAAACTGTATCTGGAAGTGGGTGGTTAGTTGTACTGAATGCTGCTGAAGGGTCAAGATGCAGATGGAAAAGTGTTTGTTGGGAGCTTTTTCAGTGCAGAACTGAAGTTGATAAGAGAGATTGATGAATGAGTAGAAGGTGAGGAAATAACCAACATAGATAATCCTTTATTTTCTTTTTCTTTTTTTCATGTTGTTAATATCATTTTAGTTACTTGCTTAATGTCATGCATGTACTTCCTTTTGGTAAATTTCTTTTTAGGATCGAATATATTATCTATATGTTCCTTATTCTTCAGAAAAGTTTTGTATATGGTGAAATTTCTGATCTCTTCTATAACTAAAAAGGTCTTTAGTTTGTCCTCATAGTTTGATGAGATTTTCTTGGCTGATGTATTAGTTTTATTAAAAAAACTAATTTTGGATTAAATCTGATTATTTCACTTTTAGGTAGGTGGACTTTTATATGGAAACACTGATTGCTTGGATAAAAACTCAAGTAAGCTTTAATACTGCCTCCCATTTTCTCAAGATCAGTGAAGAAGAAAGGTGAAAATCATTAGCTACAGAAAGGAGAAGAGATCATAGGTTCTCACCACTCCAGGAAAGCTATGAAATAAACTGACAGAGAAGAGCCACAAGTTGTCATTTGGGACAAGTTGGTTCCAACAGTAGCAGCACTGGCTAGATAAGTGCACTGCTGCCTCAGGCCATTTCAGAGAGAAAGTCATTAAGCTCTCCTTCATAAAAGTCCAGCTGGATGTAGTTCTGATGCTTACTAGAAGTGGTAAGGTGCATTAGTCTAATAGAAAAATGAGCAAAGGATATGTGTGGTTTACAGAAAAAGTAATTCGAATGGTCCCCAACATACCAAAATGTACTCAACCACTAACATGGTAAGAAAAGCGCAAGTTAAAAGCACCCTAGGAAACTACATATTACATTGGCAAAAATCCACATTTGACAAGATACTGTATTGACAAATCTCGGGTAAAAAAGATTCTCATAAAATTCTAGTGGGAGCACAAAATGATACAACCTCTCTGGGGAATAATTTGGCAATGTTTATAAAAATTAAAGACGTATATTTGCTTTCACTTAGAAAATTCACTTCTGGAAATTAATCACAGATACATTTGCAAACAAATGCTGTGTATGTATAAGTTTGCTCATTGAACATGGCTTATAATAGCAAAAAGCTAGAAATCTATGTGCCCATATAAACGGGACTGGTTTAATAATCTATAGCACATCCATATGATGGCATAACATGCAGATACAAAAATATTAATAAAAGAATGGGAGCATTTTCTAGGTACTAATATGGAAAGATCTTGGGGATATATTAAATAAAAAATACTAGGTGTGGAATAGGTACATTGCATACACCCATTTGTGCAATAAAGAGGCAGGATAA
Organism: Avahi laniger; assembly: GCA_963575035.1. Classification (NCBI taxonomy): domain Eukaryota; kingdom Metazoa; phylum Chordata; class Mammalia; order Primates; family Indriidae; genus Avahi; species Avahi laniger. Next base: position 5,671 of record CAUYSK010084361.1, read on the forward strand.
GAATATAATATATATTAAAATTTATTTATCTTTGCATATAGAAAAACAAAAATGAGATATTAGAAACTAACAAAAGGATTTACCATCTATGGGGTAGGTAGGAGATTTTAGAAATCAGTGAACAGGAACTTGAAGAGAAAAGTGTGAGGCAAAGCAAAGATCATGCAGCCTAATCAAACTGAGGGTGTTTGGAAGTTGGGCTGCACATATATTAGATTATGAAGTATGAAATGTCCAATTTCTTTAAGTACTAAGTTTGACAACTGATGTCTCTGACATTTCACTTTGACACTTGATTTATTTTTATTGTGAAGGTACATCCTTATTCTTTCAAATACAGGCTTTGGCTTGTGATTATCTTTCAAAGTTTTTTTAGAGCATTTTTTTGCGAAACCATGGATACGTCAAAAATTTGTGTTATTTTTGAATATGAGTTCTGTCGTGGAACCAAGGCAACGCAGACAGCTCAAAATATCCCAGGTGTTTGGGGAGGATGTGGCTAATGAACGCACAGTACATCGATTGTTTGAGAAATTCTGTTCTGGTGAGTTGTATCTTGAAAATGAGCCACATGGATGACCTGAGACCAAGGTGGATAATGATGAGATGAAAGCTGTAGTGGAAGTGAATCCATTGCATCCTCCATGTGAATTAGCATCAAGGTTTGACGTTACTATTCCAACAATATTGAACCATTTGAACCAAATGGGCAAGGTAAAGAAGCTGGATGATGGGTACTGAATGAATCAAACTAGTGTCAGAAGAGAAAGTGTCTTGAAGCTTGCCTTTCTTTGCTAACATAACATAAAGGCAAACCATTTCTACACAGTATTGTTATGTGTGATGAAAAATGGATTCTTTTTGACAATCACAAGTGTTCAACAATGGTTGGATAAAGAGGAAGTGTCAAAACAGTCCAAAACTGAATATTCATCAAATAAAGCTAATGGTGTCTGGTGGTCCAGCGCTGGTATTATCGACTGCAGTTTCATGAAACCTGGTCAGTAGATTACACGAATGTCTAATCAACTGGGTGAAATGATGAGGATGCTTGCGATTAAGCAGCTGAGATTGGTCAATAGAGACAGGCCAACCCTCTTGCAAGACAATGCTGGACCACATGTTGCACAAACAATGCTGCTCAAACTATAGCAGCTGGACTTGGAAACTCTGTCATCAACTGTATTCACCAGACCTTACACCAACTGACTAACACTTCTTCCAGGCTTTGGACCACTTCTTGCAAGGAAAAATATTCAATTCTCAACAAGTTGTGGAAAACTTTGCCTTTTGTGAATTATTGCCACTTGCTCTCTTGGCTTCTTCACTGCTGGCATAAACAAACTATGGTTAAGATGGCAAAACTGTGTCAACGGTTTGGGTGTATACTTTGATAAATTGTATTGCTTCTTGTTTGAGATATAATAAATTAAACTTTTGATTGGAAATCAGACATTTCGTATTTAATGACCTAATACATTGAGGATGTTGAGAATACTTGGAAAAAGTAACTCATCAATCCTTTAGAATACCTCCATAAAAACCAATTATAAATTTCAAACACAGCATTGGCACCTAAATTGAAATTGCTGTATTACAGTCCAGTTAATCTACCTGCTTTATTAAAATATAATGTAACATAATAATATTACAGTATTTAACTGCTTTAGAGGAAAGTCTGACCAAAGAAATAACATTTTATTTTCAATTTTTTTTTTTTTTTGGCTCAGAAGGGCTTATTCCTCAAAATGGAAATTGTTCCATGGGTATATTACCAAGGCAAGAAAGTGATAGGTAAAAGAAAGAAAACTCAAAAAGTGATAGTAAAAGAAGGTTTATGGCAAAACTACCATCAATTTTGTCTGACAGTTGGCCACTCATGAGTACAGTATACATAATTTTAATATTCTGTTACAAACATGAAGAAGATATTTACTCACATCTCTAGCCATGTGAATATTACTCTTATCTAGTTTTATAGATAAGCCAGATCAGAGGTTCATGCTGTGTCTACCCTGGACATTAGAGCAAAAAAATACCACTTTGTGTAACTGTCACATTTGCCCTTGCAGAGAAATTTGAATTCAAGTGTGACTGTAGATAGGGCAAGGATTAGAACTTGGATCTATGGGCCTGCGCTTTGCCACTGAAGTAATGTGGCAAATTGTGACTCCAAATACAGTTTATTTTCATTCAAAATAATTTTGTTGTTTTTATTTAGATAAAAATCCAATAGAAACACTTCAGTGGTCTTTGGTATCAAGTAGGGTGCTGGTCCTTGAAACATCTGGAGAATTATTCTGTGTGATTTTTACTGTATCATCAAAATGCTGCTTTGGAGCTGGTTTAGTAATGTCAGTCTTATTAGTGGCAGTAACTCTGATTTCATTATACAGCTAGAAGATTAAAGTGAGTAGGCATTATAATTTTTTAAATTAAAGGAAATATCTGGTTTGGGGCAATTTGAGTAGATTACTTTAATTGGAGAGAACTGGTGTGCTGTTCTCTTTGAAGTTTTCCATTGCCCTTCATTGATGATTAGTTTAAGGATGAGACGATGTACTGGTATAGATTTAGTGCAAACTCCTTAGCTTACTGTTTGACCTGGCAGAGTTTCTTTTTCTTTTCTTATTTTCCTATAGTCTTTGTGCTTGATGTTATTTAAGTAGTTTTGTTTCTGGGCGCTTTACAGACATACCTTGTTCTATCAGAAAAATTAAGTAAATAGAACAGGCATAGTAGGGGCTGAGTGTATGTTTGTTGACTTCAATTGGACTTGTTACAAATAATGATTTCCACATAAAGTAGAAGAAAATCTAAATCTTGACTATTCCTATTTTTGCTAATAAACTCAACAGATGATGAGCACCAAAGCTAAGCTTTACTTTATTCACTTTTTTGAGGCACATATCCATAAGCCCCCATGCAGAAACTATTCAGAATAGGTCCCTAGTAAACAATATTGAATCTGGCACTAGTAAAAAAGAACAGGCTAGTGAATCAAAACAAAACAATTACAACATAAAACCCAAACGAGGAAAATAAATAGAAGTCATTGGCCAATAGTGGAGGAGCAAGAAGGTGGCAGGGCTTGAGGATAGAAGGGAAGGTTTGAAATCATGCTGTGGGCAAAGCATGAGAGAATCCCAGCATTAGGATCTAAAAGAACATTGCTATGAACATTTTAGAAGACCTAGTCTCTTTTAAAAGTCAATGTCATGTGAAAAAAAGGCAGAGACACTCTTCTATATTAAAATCTTCTAAAGAGTCATAACAATCAATGTAATGTGTGAATCATGGTTGAATCCTGGATCAAAACAAAATAATTTATAAAAGACATTTAGGGAAAAATTAGAGGTTTCTGAATATAAACTGGATATTGGGTAATATTAGGGAATTGTTAATTTTTAGGTGCAATCATTATACTATGGTTGTATAGGAAAATCATGTTACTCTTAGGAACTGATATTTCAGTCAAGGCTGAAATATCATGATATCTGCAACTTACTTTCAAAAGATTCAGAAAAACACAAAAAATCAAAACAATGACAACAAAACAAAACTCCACCTCCTCCTTCTTCTCTCTCTCTCTCTCTTTCTCTTTATATATATATACACACACACACACACACACACACACATACACACACACATACATACATATGCATATAGAGAGAGATCAAGGAAATATAACAAAATGTTACCAATTGTTTAATCTACATCACCAATATATATGTTTGAATATTTTCATAATAAAAAGTTGAAAAAAAAACAACAAAAAGTTGAAAAAAAAATCAAACCAATTAGTAGAATGGACAAATAGGTAGTATTAGTGTGACAATTCAGTTACTGCAGTTGAACTCATAACAGTATGTTGAAAGAAAGCTCATTTTTTTCATACAACATATATTCATTAAAACATGCTAGAAACTGTACCAGATACAACAGTGAATTGGGTGGATGGATTCCTGTCTTTTCTTAAACAGACTTATTGAGGTATAAGTAACTTTCAAAGAACTGTACACATACAAACACCTGTGATACAATCATCACAGTCAAAGTAATAGAAATATCCAACGCCTTCCAAAGTATCATTGTGTCCCTTTTTTGTGATAGGAACACTTAACATGAGATCTACCCTCTTAACAGATTTTGAAATTCAAAATACTATATTGTTAACTATAGGCTCATGCTATGCAGCAGATCTCTATAAATTATTCGTCTTGCACAACTGAAATATTATATCATGAGCAACAATGCCCCATTTACCACACCTCCCCCAGCACCTGACAGCCACTATTATATTCTCCGCTGCTATGAGTTTGAATATTTTGATACCTCATATAAGTGGAATTATGAAGCATTTTCTCTTCTGTGACTGGCTTATGTCACTTAGTGTAATGTCCTCCATGTTCATTTATGTTGTGGGAAATAGCAGGATTTTCTTCTTTTTAAAGAACAAATAATATTCCATTGTATATTATATACCAGATGCTTTTTATCCAAAAATCTGTCAATTGACATTTGTATTGTTTCCATATATTGGCTATTGTGAATAGTGCTGAAATGAGCATTGGAGTGCAGACATCTGTTCAAGATCCAGATTTCAATACTTTGGGATATATACCCAGGAGTGAGATTATTGGATAATATGGTAGTTGTATTTTTAATTTTCTTGTGGCATTTCCATATTGTTTTACACAGTGGCTGCACCATTTAACATTTTCACCATCAGTGTACAGGGGTTCCAGTTTTTCCACAATCTTGTCATCTTTTTTTTAAAACAGCCATCCTAACAAGTGTGAGGTGATATCTTATTGTAGTTTTGATTTGCATTTCCCTGATAATTAAACATGTTGAGCCTCTTTTCATATACTGGTGGACCATTTGTTTGTCGTCTTTAGAGAAATATCTAAGTGTTTTTACCATTTTTAATGGGATTATTATAATTATTATTTGATATTGAATTGTAAGAAATTCTCATATATTTTGAAAATTAATGCCTTATCAAATATACAGCTTGCAAATATTTTCTTCTAATGCGTAAGTTGTCCTTTTTTAATTAAAAATACAATTTTATTTCAGTACCTGATAAATTTCACATTTTATAGTTGCTTCAAAGATGTTTTTACTCCCTGAGGTACTTGAAATAAGAAATATAAACCAGAGTATAAAACAATTTTCTCCCTCTGACCTCTTTAATCCTATAATTTGGTTTATAACTATTAAAATTTTTCAGTGGCCCTGACCACTGTTATTAGGGTAGTATAGTGCTATTTCCTTTCTGCCTTTTACTGTCAGAAAATCATTATAAATTGATAAAGTGAATATAGTTTCATGATTATGTCCTTTTTATTCTATTGATTGTTTTCTTTGATGTGCAGAAGATTTTTAGTTTGATGTAGTTCTGTTTGTCTAATTTTGCTTTTGTTGCCTGTGCTTTTGGTGTCATAGCCAAGAAATCATTGCCAAGATAAATGCCAAGAAGTTTCCATCTATGTTTTCTTTTAGGAGTTTTAAAGTTCTAAGTTGAAAGTTTTAGCCCCTCACTCTTTTTTTTTTTTTTTAAATTTCAGCATATCATGAGGTACAATTGTTCAGGTTACGTATATTGCCCTTGCCCCACCCAAGTCAGAGCTTCAAGCGTGCCCATCCCCCAGATGGTGCACATCCCACCCCTTAGGTGTGTGTATACCCATCTCCTCCTTCCCCATCCCATTTGCCTGACACCCAATGAATGTTACCACTATATGTGCACATAAGTGTTACTCAATTAATACCAATTTGATGGTGAGTACCTGTGGTGCTTGTTTTTTCATTCTTGTGATAAGATCTTCACTCATTTTTGAGTTAATTTTTGTTTACAGTATAAGGTAGGGGTCCAATTTCTTTTTCTTTTTCTTTTCTTTTCTTTTTTTTTCCACATAGATATCTAGTTTTCCCAGTATCATTTGTAAAGGAATCAATCCTTTCCGCATTTTGTGTTCTTGGCAACTTTGTCAAAGATCAGTTGACTGTATATGTGTGGGTTCATCTCTGGGCTCACTATTTTCTTTTCATTGGTCTGTATGTCTGTCGTTATATAAGTATCATACTCTTTTAATTACCATGGCTTTATAATATATTTTGAAATCAGGAAGTGTGATGTCTTCAGCTTTGCTCTTCTTTCTCAAGATTGCTTTGGCAAAAGTAGGTCTTTTGTGCTTCTATACGAATTTTAGTACTTTTTTTCTATTCCTGTAAAAAATGCCATTGGAATTTGTTGGGGATATCATTGAGTCTACAGATACCTTTGAGTAGTATGGACATTTAACAGTATTAATTCTTCCAATATTTTTACAAGAATATCTTTCCATTTTTTTATGTCCACTTTAATGGCTTTCAATAATGTCTTTTCATTTTCAGTGCATAAGTTTCACCTCCTTGGTTAAGTTTCTTCCTAAGTATTTTATTCTTTTTTTATGTTATTGTAAATGAGATTGTTTTTTGGCTTTCCTTTTTCTGTGGTTTATTGATAGTTTATAGAAATGAAATTCATTTTTCTATGTTGATTTTGTATCTTGCAACTGTACTCAATTGGCTTATTGGTTCTAACATTTTTTTGGTGGAGTCTTTAGTTTTATAAGATCATATCAGCAGGTAGAGATTGCTTCACTTCTTCCTTTCCTATTTGAGTGTCTTTTACTTCTTTTACTTAGTTAGTTGCTCTGGACAGGACTTACAGTACTATGTTGAATAGGAGTGGGCATCCTTGTCTTGTTCCTTTTGTTTCCTTAGAGGAAAAGATTTTGAGTTTTAACCATTGAATATGATGTTACCTGTGGTTTTGTAACATATGCCCTTTATGGTGTTGAGGTATATACCTTCTATATCTAATTCGTTGAGAGTTTTTACAATGAAAGGGTGTTGAATTTTGTCAAATGCTTTTTCTGTGTCTATCAAAATGATCATACAGTTTTTGTCCTTCATTCTGTTAATGTAATGTATCACATTTATTGATTTGTATGTGTTGAAATATTCTTATATGCCAGGAGTAAATTCCACTTGATCATGGTGTGTGATCTTTATAATATGCTGTTGAATTTGGCTTGCTAGTATTTCGTTGAGTATTTTTGCATATATGTTTACTGAAAATATTGGTCTGTAATTTTCTTTTCTAACAGTGTCTTTGTGTGGCTTTTGTGTCAAGGTAATACTTGCATTATAAAATGAGTCAAGAAGTGTCCCCTCCTTTTGAATTTTTTAAAAGAATTTGAGAAAGATTGGCATTAATTAATTCTTCATTAAATGTTTAGTAGAATTCACTATTGAATACATCTGGTCCTGGGCTTTCATTTGTTGGGAGATTTTTGATTGCTGAGTCAATTTTCTTATTTATTATAGGTCTGATTGCATTTTCTATTTCTTCATAATTCAGTTTGGGGAGGTCCATTTCTTATAGGTTATCCAATTTGCATATAATCATTCATAATAGTCTCTTTTGATCCTTTTATATTTATGTGACATCACTTGTAATATATTTTATTCCATTTCTGTCTTATTAATATGAGTCTTATCTCTTTTTTCTTAGTCTAGCTAAAGATTTGTCAATTTTTTGTCTTTTCTAAAAACTAACTTTTGGTTTCATTTATTTTTTGTATTGTTTTTCTAGTCTAAATTTTATTTATTTCTTCTCTAATTTCCATTATTTTCTTCATTCTGCTAACATTAGGCTTTGTTTGTTTTTTTTACAGTTTCTTAAGGAGTAAAGTTAGGATGTTTATTTAACATTTTCTTTTCTTTTTTAATGTAGGTGTTTATAACTATAAACTTCAAATGGGTCCCTATCTTAATGGAGATTAATCCCTAGCACTGGAGAAAAACAAAACAAAATAGCAATAAAAATACTGCAAGCCAGATCATGACATGCTCAAAAATGGAGAAAAACAGGATGAAAAAATGAAAATAATATTAAAGGGATGGTTAGGAGACCTACTTCAGATGGAGTAGTGTGAGGATATGATAAAGTTGAGATCTGAGGACTATGAGAGTCTCAAGGTAAAGTGAACAATTACAAAAGCCTAAAATATGAAATATCTTGGCTATTTCAAGATACTAAGTGACCATTGTGGAAGGTGTAGTGAGTGAAAAGGGAATTGCTTTAAGATGGAGTTATAAAAATTAGATCTTCAAAGGGGAACTAACAAAGAGTTTTAAACAAGGAAGTTATGTGATTAAATTCATATTTTGGAGTCAGTCACTCTGGCTGCTGTATGAAGAATGAATTGGTGGGAAGAGGAGGCTATTATGATAGGTCATATATGAAACTGGACTAGGGTTGTGGCAGAGGGAATTGGAAGAAGTTGTTGTATTTGAAATACTTTGGAAATAGAGTCAAAAAGAAATCCTAATATGGGGATAGTGAATCAAATTATGTAAAAATCACACCAATTTATCTAGACCTCGAGTAGTTTAACAAGTTATAAATAACTTTTCTGTGCTGTGATAATCCAGAGTAAGCTAGTTATTAAAGTACAGTCAGGCCAAATAAAGTATCAAAGAGATAAATACCAGGATCATTCATGGTATAATCATGGTGATGTCTAAAATAATCCTCAGATTCCCTTAGCTTTTTGTTTTGGTTTGGTCATTGTCATCTGGCTTCTGTGGGTAGGTTATCTGAAGCTTTATCCAAGGAGAGCGACTGGGAGTGAGAAAATACAGTTGCCTTAGGCAATACACAAATAGAAATCATTTCCCTCTATAGGGAAAACAGTAGTTTCTCATCAGAAGTGGAGTCAGGAAGGAAAATATACTTTGAGGCATTCCTATAAACATTGGCCCAAATACACAGCATATATATGTAGCACCATTTTTATATACAACAGACAACACATAATTTTAAAAAATGTTTTAATTTTTATGTTTAATTGATAAATAATGTACATATTTATGAGGATAGTGATGTTTCAATACATATAATGTATAGTGATCAGATACAGGTAATTACCATATCTATCATCTCAAACATTTATCATTTAACAGACCAAAACGGATAGCATTTATTGGGGAAAGTTAAATGAAATATGTAAAAACTTTTATTTATTAATTTTCTTTTCTTGTGAACTCCAATGCTTTCCCTGTATTTCTTTTAGCAGTCTCGAGGTACTGTTGAGATAACTGATCTTCCTGAAAGTCTAAATATCAAGGGTATACAGTTTGTGTCATTTGGGGATTTTTCTTATAGTAAACATATTACTTTTCATGTTAGAGGGTTAACCAGACTCATTTGCCTGCTTGCCATCTCCCCTTACAGAAGGTAGAATTTTTTTTCTTTTTTCTATTTCTTTCTTTGTCCTGCAGGTACCTGTACTCGGGGATGAAAGAAGATAGAAAGGGTGATAACAGCTGAAAAACTAAGAGAAACAGAGCAAATTCCATAACCCTGCAAACTCCTTCTTTATTTATAAAAGAAAGGATGAAGAAGTAAGCCTCTTCCATAATTTCCAAAAGTTCTCTCTTGTACAGGTCTGCTATATTAGGTGTCATTAAGGTATGTTGAATTTACTTGCTTTATTATATTTTTCCACAATATTTATTTACATTACAGATGGTTAGAACAATGTGGGGGAAGATAGTAGAACAGCAGAAAAAGCTAAGAAAGGGCTGAGGAGTAAAGAATAATAAGACATATAGTTTTGAATATTTTTATTGTTTTCTGAAAAATATTTTTCTATTTTCTATTATGGATGTTTCCTAAATGCCTCATTTAAAAGAAAGTTTTAAAAATGAAGAAAAATGATACAGTTTTTCCTATTTTAGAAGACTTGTCAAAATAAATAGCTGTCAACAGATGTGTAGAATAACATCTTTTAAAAATCATATGAAATATTTTCTTTAAATGGTGATGCCAACTCCCTAGAACTATATATTCTTTGAATGAAAATCTCATGAACTCCTCCTTGAAAACTGAATAAATCTATACATTTGAAAGAATCCCCTTAGCGATGCTAGATGATTTTTTTTTGCTTTTAATTTTAAAGAAATAATGAAGTGTAAGCAATGGCAACAATAGCACCAACTAATTTTCAGAAAAAGACCACAAGTACTCATGAATCCCCATCAACATGCAAGAATTCAGATGTATTTCAAATGGAAGTCGGGAAACAAAATAGGAGATTATTTGCTTTTATCTTAGAAAAAATGATTCAATTTTTAAAAATGATGTAAAGGATTTTATTTTCAAAAACAATTCCAAAAATTTTAATGCAAAAAATTGTCTCCCTAGTATTACCTTAGTTCCTTAAATTCCTTTATGACTATATTGGGCAACAAACCACAAACTAAAATATTATTGCTATTGTTAATTAATTTAATTTAATTTTAATTTGTTAATTTCAAGAAGAAATGAAATTTTGCAGTGATTTAAGATGCGATTCAATTTAACTCCCTATTCTTTCTTACTTACACATATGAACAGATTTTTTTCCAGATTCAAAAACAAATACAAAAGCTCGAAATTAGCAAATGGCCATTTGGACTAATGAGTTAACACCTTCAGAGGCTATAAATCCAAATACCAGGGCTATTAACAAGAGAATCATTCTGTGAAGCTGGCTCTATCTGGAAAGTAATGTAAAAACAAGGTAGGAAATGAACATGGCTTAATGTATTTTTTTCCTCAGGATTTAAGTCACTCTGATGGCCAGCTTTAGAGTATAGTTGCTAGCAGAAAGGCAGCAAGTTAAACTGACTTACTCTTTTGATCATATCCAGTTCTTCTGTAACTATATACAAAATAAAGTATTAGTCTATGGCAGAAATGTGTCATCTTGAGATTTTCCTCATCAATATTGAAATTTTAAGATTTAGAAGCCTATCCATCTATCTATTTGTCATCTATCATTTATCTGTCCTTGTCTACCTTTTACCACTCTAGTCCATGCACCATTATCTCTTACTTGAATCATTACAAAAACATCTTTATGGATCTGCCTGATTTTTAAAGTTTCTTTCTATAGTTGATTCAATTTTATTAATTAATTAATTTATTTTTAACTTAAAAATACTGCAGAGTACAAATAATTTTGATTACACGAATTGCTTTCCTAATGCTTATGTCATGGTTATAAGAGTGACCATCACACAAATATTGTTCATTGTACCCATGAGGTAGATTTAGGCTTGTCCCATCCTCAACCCTCTCCCCAGCTTGGTTTTCATTGATTTTTACTTCCTTCTATGCACACGTGTGCTATTGGTTAGTTCCAATTCAGTAGTGAGTACATGTGGTGGGCTTTTTTTCCATTCTTTAGATACTTCACTTACAATAATAGTCTCCAGTTCTAGCCATTTGAAAATATAAAATAAATTGTTGTTAACTATAGCCACCCTATAGTGCTATAGAACACTAGAATTTATTTCTCCTATCTAGGTGTAATTTCGTATCCATTAACCAACCTCTCTCTATCCCCCTCCCCACTACCCTTGCCAGAATTTAGTTATAGTTGTTTTCTGTAGAGTCCTTGTGATTTTATACATGATAATCCTGTCATGTTAAAACTTAGACACTTTTATTTATTCATTTCCAATCTGTAAGAATCTGGACTCACAATTATACTCCAATATCTCTATGTCTATTTTTATGTTAGAAACACATTGTCTTGACTATTGTACATCTATAGTAAGTTTTAAAATTGGGAATTGAGTCCTCCAAAGCTTTCTTCCCTATAAGAATTTTTGGGCTATTTTTGATCCCTTAAACTGTCATATAAATTTTAGGATCAGCCCATAAATTTGTGTGGAAATGCTGATATTTTGATAGGGATTATGTTTAGCCTGTAGAACAATTTAGAAACTATAGCCATCAACAATATTAAGTCTTCTAGTTCATGAAAATGAATGTCTTTGTATTCATTTAGGTATTTTAAATTTCTTTTAATGATGTTTTGTAGTTTTCACCCTAAAATTATTGCCTTTCTTTAGTTAAATTTACTACTAAGTTACTATACACTTTGATGCTATTATTACTATAAATGGAATTGTTTATTTAATTTCACTTTCAGAATGCTATTTGTTAGTGCACATAAATACAACTGATTTTGTCTAATTAAAAAATGAGCAAAGGGTGGTTCCAGTTCAAGATGGCTGACTAGATGTAACTATTGAGCACCTCTCCAATGGAGGGGAATTAAAATCAGTGAGTAGATATTCACACTTCAAATAGGTAGTCTAAGAAAGAACGATGAAATCCAACAGAGAAGCAATAGGAACCAGGAAAATGGAGACAAGTGAAGACTAACACCCTGCTCAACTGGGATCTGCAGGAAGATGGGAGAAGCTCTCTGATGCAGAAAATGTGTGAGTTAGATTCCTGGTTTTCCACCCTCCTGCCAAGGACTCTTAAAATCCTAGCTATGGGAGAATTTCTGGGTCCTTGGGGGCCACATTCTGAGGCAAGGAGCTACCAAGAGGGTACACAGAAGCATTGCTTGAACTTGAGTGAAGCTTTTGAGCCCTGAGTCTTTCAGAGATCATAGCCCACAGAAATCTCCATTTTGCTCTGGGGCCACCACAGCCACAGGGCCACTGAGGGAGCAGGAGAGTGTGGAGGAGCAGGCACTCTTGTGTGCCCCAAAGACAGAAATTTATGCCACAGCTTAGGGAAGACAGAGTGAACAGTCTGTACCCTCAGCTGCCTGACCCTACTAAGAGGAACCTACCCTTCCTGGAGGCAAGTCTGTAGCACAACTGCCCTATACCCTGCCTGAGCATTTCAGCTGCAGCCCACAGCTATTCTGGGAGCCCAGCCCACAGTGGTTTGAGTAGCCTCTGCTATTACTGCTACTTCAGGGTAACTGACAGAAAAGGGAATCCAGATGCTTCCATGTCCCCAAAAGACAGAGACCATTGCCACTGCTGAGGGAGAGAGGCGTGAGCAATCTGTGTGCCCCACAGATGCCTGCCTCTGCTAATCATGCTCAGAGGGGCCCACCCTGCCTGGTGGCAGCCTTACAGTGCACCCACCACTGCCCTGCCTGAGCATTCTGCTAGAGCAAGAGATCATTCTACCCCCCCCCCACATCATGGCCAGCACCTGAACCCAAGGAGGACTAAGGACAAGTTCACCTGCCCATTCACAGTTTTCTCCTCCCAGAACTCAAGCATGCTATCCAGTGGCCTGGGGATTGGGAATTACCTAACCTAGTCTAAGATTGTTTTCATTTGAACATTCCCCTGGGGGTCTGAGGTCTCGCCAACCCAAATTGGCAGAAACACCACAATGGATATTCACATGGACAAGCTGAAAAGAAGTGCACTTCTCCTTCTCTACATTAAGCAGCAGTCTTCCCCATAAAGAAGAACAAGTAAGCCACAAAGCTACCTGTTTTGAGTTGAGGGAAGAGGTTCTGCTCTGAAACCATTTAGGCAGAGAGCTGTCAAAAGGCATTTTCTGCATATTTCATCGACATCATGGCCCAGAGATAGATTACAGGGTTTGGCTGAACTGCAAGTCACAAGCCTCAAGACAGGGGAATGATGGGGAAGTGGATTGCTTTCCTACCACAAACTAGTCCGTCACCTGAGAAAACAGAGAACCCCTTACAGTAAACAAAGTTCACCTACCCATCAGCTTCTCCTACATCCAGCTTTTACCCATAAGTGCCACCTACTGGCCCTGTAAGTTAAAATGCACAACCCAATTTAATACCTGCTGTCAGAAGAGCATAGCGCTAGAGAATGAGACAAGCTTCCTGAGACCTCTGCAATTTCAGCACTGTAGAAGATAATGAGCCAACTAATACACCCAAAACTTTTCTACTACAATCAGCATCTAAGAAAACCACTGCACAAAGGCTACATAAAATCCAAAAAACCCAAACAGAGTTTTGGTCCCCTGAAAGCATTCAAAATCAAATCCAAACAACCAAACACAACATACACTATACACACACACTCAAGTGGAAAAAATTGAAAAAATAAATTAAAAAGCCCCATATAAATTAAAGTAAATAAAAAATAAGTGACAGATTCTCCAGATCAGAAACAACCAACCTAAGAATTCTTGAAGTATGACAAAACATTATTGTGACATCCACAAAGGATTACGTCAGCTCTCTAACAACAGATCCCAACCAAAAGGAAAATTTTAAATGAGATTCAAGAGAAAGTTGAATACCAAAACAAAGAAACAAAAAAAGTTAGGACATGAATGAAAAATTTATTTAATACTACAGAGAGATATTTAAAAGCTCTCATTTCAGCATTATACAATTCATCCATGTAACAAAAACACTTATACTCCCTTAATATTGTGAAATAAAAAAGTAACAGAATTTCTGGATGTGAAAGACTCATTTAGAGAATTACAAAATACAGTGGAAAGTTTGGACAATAGAGTAGATCAAGCAGAGGAAAGAATTTCAGAGTTTGAAGACAAGGCTTTTGAATTAACCCAGTGAGACAAAAATAAAAGAAAAAGAATTAAAGGAAAAGAACTAAGTATACAAGAAATATGGGACTATGTAAAATATACAAACATAAGAATCATAGGTATTCTTGAGAGAAAAGAAGAAAAATCAAAATGTTTGGAAAACTTATTGGAGGGAATAATTGAGGAGAACTTCCCTGGTCTTACTGGAGATTTAGACTTTAGATACAAGAAGCTCAAAGAACACCTGAGGAATTATTGCATAAAGGACATTACCAAGGCATACAGTCATCAGACTAGCCAAAGTTAACATGAAGAAGAAAATCTTACAAGCAGTGAGATGAAAGCATCAATTAACTTATCAAGGAAAACCCATCAGACTAACATTTTTTTTTTTTTTTTTTTTGAGACAGAG
>CAUYSK010084362.1:0-16347 GCA_963575035.1 Avahi laniger
GCCATCTAATCTTTGACAGAGCAGACAAAAATATACATTGGGGAAAAGAATCTGTATTCAATAAATGGTACTGGGAAAACTGGATAACCACATGCACAAGATCGAAACTGAATCCCCACCTCTCACCTCTCAGAAAAATCAACTCACGATAGATAATAGACTTAAACCTAGGTGTTAAACCTTAAGAATTCTAGAAGAAACTGTTGGGAAAACTCTTATAGACATTGGCCGAGGCAAAGAATTTATGAAGCAACCACAAAGCAATCACAGCAGCAACAAAAATGAATAAATGGGACCTGATCAAATTAAAAAGCTTCTGCACAGCCAAGGAAACTATCATTAGAACAAATAAGTAACCTACAGAATGTGAGAAAATATTTGCATCCGATAAAGAGCTGATAACAGGAATCTATACAAAACTTAAGAAAGTTAACAAGAAAAAATCAAACAACCCTATCAAAAAGTAGGCAAAGGACATGAACTGAAACTTTTCAAAAGAAGACAGAATAATGGCCAGCAAACATATAAAAAAGTGCTCAACATCTCTAATCATTAGGGAAATGCAAATCAAAACCACAATGAGATATCACCTAACTCCAGTGAGAATGGTCTATATCAAAAAGTCCCAAAACAACAAATGCTGGCGTGGATGCAGAGAGATTGGAACACTCTTACACTGCTGGTGGGACTGCAAATTAGTATAACTCCTGTGGAAAGTAGTCTGGAGATATCTCAAAGACATAAAAATAGAAATACCATTTGATCCAGCAATCCCACTACTAGACATCTACCCAAAGAAAAAAAAGACATTCTATAATAAAGACATCTGCATTAGAATGTTTATGGCAGCATAATTTACTATTGCAAAGATGTGGAAACAACCCAAGTGCCCATCAATACGTGAGTGGATTAACAAAATGTGGTGTATGTATACCATGGAATACTACTCAATTACAAAAAACAATGGTGAACTAGCACCTCTTATATTATCCTGGATAGAGCTTGAGCCCATCCTTTGAAGTGAGGTATCACAAGAATGGAAAAACAAGCACCACATGTACTGGCTATCAAATTGGTACTAAGTGATCAACACTAAGGTGCTCACATGGTGGTAATACTCACTGGGTGCCAGGCAGGTGGGGGTGGGGGTGGGTAAACTCACAACTAATGGATGTGGAGTGTACTGTATGGGGGAAGGGCACGCTTGTAGCCCTGGCTTGGGTGAGGCAAAGGCATTATATGTAACCAAAATATTTGTACCCCCATAATATTCTGAAGTTAAAAATAAATAAATAAATAGTTTCTATAGAATAAATACACTGTCAGAGATCAGGGAGAAATGACTAAATTGACTAATAACAATGGCTCCTATTATGTGCTAAGAATGATAACTGTGTGCCAAGAAGTTGGTCATGCACTTTAGAGACTTCATCTCATTTTAATCCTTGAGTCAGTATGATGAACAACATACTGTCCCCATTTTATAGAAGAAGCTGTCATGGTTTTGCAAAGCCAAGTTCCACGATTACAAAGTGACTGAGCTGCTGGATCTCTAGTGTGTTTGAGGTTACTTTCAACTTGTCTTCCAACTATGTGGATGTTTGGTTATATAAATTTATAAAATTTCAAGATTCATCTGTTTATTCTGGCATTCTTTAAGACGAGGCAGGAGTTAATCACTTGGAATTTTGTTTACCTAATTTCACATGTTTGATTGCCTGAACTGAATAGTGTTATAAAATGCAAACATATATGCTATTTTATCCTGACATAACAGTCTTTTTTTTATTCACAAGTTGTGGCCCACAGGAGGAAATCACCCAGTAACAGAATTATCTATGTTTGAATTGGCTAGTCAGCCTGTCCATGTGCTAACGCAAGCAGATCAGAACAAAACAACAATGAAATGCCAAGCCTGCCAAAGAGGACCAATGGGGGTGTAACCTTGAGGTCATAAACATCTAATAAATGCAACAAAGAAAACAGTGAGAATTATTTTAATGTATTTTATAAGATGCTTAAGCTTTGAAAATCTGTGTTTTATAAATTCTAAAAGGCTGAAGAATTGTTAGGATTGGGACTTCATATACTAACTGCTACAACAGGGTGGATAATCTTAATGAAAATAATGGACCCAAATATGAAAGAGGTGATTAGCCTGCCAGCTAACTGTAAAGAAATAAGTTTCCCTAGGTCTAGAACACATAAAACAGATATACAGTATCTTTTTATTTAATTTATTTTTTGAGACAGAGTTTCGCTCTGTCGCTCAGGCTAGAGTGCTTTGGCAACAGCCTAGCTCACAGCAACCTCAAACTCCTGTGCTCAAGCGATCCTCCCACCTCAGCCTCCTGAGTAGCTGGGACTACAGGCACGTACCACCATACCCAACTAATTTTTTTCTATTTTTACTAGAGACGAGGTCTCACTCTTGCTCGGGCTGGTCTCAAACTCCTGACCTCAAGCGATCCTCCTGCTTTGGCCTCCCAGAGTGCTAGAATTACAGGTGTGAGTCACTACACCTGGTCCCAGTATCTCTCTTTATTTTTTGGTACACTGTATTTTTGGTTTTAGTTATCCCAACATGCTAACTTTTCTACATAAACAGTAATCAATGATTATTGAGGGCATGTGATTATTATCCATTTCCGCTTTGAATTTGACTCAGGAAACTGACAGAGAAAGCATAAACTCATATTTCATCTCCCTAATTACTGGTCTAAGGAAGCAAGAGATCTAAGGGCTTAGTCAATGAATAATATAAAAATACAGTCAGCAGATCATAAATATTTATTGCTACATCAAAGTCTGCTAGTCAATCTTTCAATAATTCCTTCAGCATAGAATACTTGAGTCAGGATATTGGAAAAATATTAATTAAAATTCAGACTTAGCTCTGAAAGGATAGGAAATAGGAACTATATCAAATATTTTCCGCTGTCAAAGTCTTTATCTAATTTTTGTCTTAGTTTCATTTTCCCAATGGGTTTGATTGCAGGTTCTTAAATTTATTCACCTGTTAAACATACAATTATCATTTTCAACTTGACAATGCATCTACTTGGTTAGTGGAGAAAAATTAGAGCTAAGAGGCAGAATTTTGTTTTTTTGCAAAGGCAAAGGGAATACTAAAATAAACTTAAGTATCTATTTCACTTAAATATTTTTCTTTGTTCAAAATTTTCTTATGGACTTTTTATTTTTATTAAATCAGGGAAGATGCACTAACACTATTTTTAACAGTTACTGACTATGGTTGATTAACAGTCCATTGAATCAATATAGGCAAAAGATAATTATAGTTATGGCATATCTTATATGTGCTATGTATATAAAATGTATAATATCATTTTTATTTCCAACATCTTACAAGCTAAAGAAATACTTAAAATGTTAACCTGGTTATATGTGAAAATGATCATATCATTGATGTGGATGAAAATTCATGGCAGGGAGAAGAAGGTAAATTCTGACATGTGCTTGGTAAATTCTAGTATAAAGGGGAGGAGACTTGCAGACACGGAGGTGAGGAGCTAAAGAGAAGTAGATCCTAAACTTTCACTCCCAGATTTCTTTTGTTATTTCTCTATGGATTCCACATTTAAAATGATTTTCCAATTTCAACTTTATTAAGTAATAATTAGTTCATTCTATTTTTACTAATTTAACTACCAATCGGAGTTTCTAGTCAGCATAAATCAACCATTGTAACCATATTAGGTTGATGTATTTTTAGTCATATAAAATAATTTTAATGTTTTAGTATTGATTCAATAAATACTTATGAGGTCCCTACCATGTACTCTGGAAAAGGCCCAGCAGATACAAAGATGAGTACGATATAGTCCTTGATCTTAAAAAAACTGTGAAATTATGATATAGCAAAGAAAACTAGTATATATTTATCATGATTAAATACATGATTACCATTCGACATTTCGGTGAAATATTAAAAATAACCAGTGCTTACGAAAGTATAAAATGAAACAATGAAAGACAGAAAACTTTTAACCTCTTCTCTTTGGAGTAATGTAGAAAACAGTTACCCTTATTTCTCATTCATCTAGTGGGCATTCATTTCAGCAATGACACGTAGTAAAGCCTCACAAACATTTGCTGAATGCAAAACAGTAGTAGTCATGCAACATTTTAAGAAAGTATGAGCTATTAAAGAAAGTGCTATCCAAAGGTGTAGCAAGTTTTGGGAAATGGTGTGAGCAAGGGAGGGGACTCTGAGGGAAGAGAAGCCAATGAGTGAGACAGGAAAAGTGAGATCACACAGGCAAGCCATAATTATAGGGTTCCAGAGAATGATAGTGTTTGAAGAGGGGCTGATAACCTGTTTACAGTGTGGCAAGAGCAGAACACTAGACTGGAAAGTAGCTATTGATTTCACAAAGTGGGTCTACCCGAGGGACATTTCCAAGTTTAGTTTCAGTATTTCAGTAGGCTATTGAGGGTAGAGATAATAGTATAGGAAATAGGAGAGGGAACAAGCAGTGAGGAGATGGATGTGGTGGCTTTCTATCCACTACATCTAAGAAGTCTGGCAAGGAAAGGAAGGAAATGCATAGAAAAGTAACTAAAAGGAGTAGGCAGACAGAAGAGAGAAGAGGAGGAGAAAGTGCAAAGGAGAAATTTAAGATATTGGGTAAAGAGAGTACGATCTAAGATCAGAGTATATGAATTTGAAAGTTTAGCTAGAACTCTAGCTTTAGAGTACAGAAGGGACACCTTTTTATCTGACTCTAGAGGGAAAAACAAAAGAGTGGTGAGAGCAATAATAAAATTTTACCTTCATCTTGATTTATAAGGAAACTCAATTCATTATCACAGCAAAGTTGAGTGAGTGATGCTTATCTTGGAGAGTTACGGGGATTATGGAAAAAACACAATAACAACAACCACCACCACCACCATACTTGCATCCTAAGGTTTTTAAGTGTTCCCTACTCCGATACAGAGCACCATGAGTTAGTTGGCGATTTCATGGCACTGCCATTCCTCAAGACCAGTTAAACATTAGTTAAACACAGATTTCTGTTCATCTTGTTTAGTTGAACTTTGTTGCTTTGTTTTTTCTCTTAGCCATTGTGGTATTTGGCTTTTGACCTTTAGCTTTTGGATTATTTTACACCCGTGAGTGTTTATTGTGCTGATCCATGTGTAACACTATACTGAGTACTTTTTGGAGGGCAGGTCTTGTCTTGATGAATTCCCTCAGTCTTTGCTTGTCTGAGAAGATTTTATTTCTCCTTCATATAAGAAACTTAGTTTTGCAGGGTTCAAGATACTAGGCTGGGCATTATTCTGTTTGATAAGAGTGAGAATAGGGTCCCAGTCTCTTCTGGCTTGTAAGGTCTCAGTTGAGAAGTCTGTAGTTAGTCTGATGAATTTCCTTTTCTTTTGCCTTACAGCTTGCAGGAGTGCCTCTTTCGTGGTTATTTTGGTCAGTCTGATGACTGTGTGTCGTGGTGTCTTCCTGTTTTCAGTGAATCTCCCAGGAGTCCTTTGAGCTTCTTGTACCTGGATATCTAGATTTTTAGCGAGGCCAGGGAAATTTTCCTCCATTACATCGTCAAATAGTTTATCCAACCCTTGTGTATTTTCTTCTTTACCCTCAGGGATGACTGTAATTCTCATGTTAGGCCCCTTCACACAATCCCAAATTTCTTGTAGGTTTTGCTCTTTACTCTTATTTCTCTGCTCTATCTCTGCAACTGACTTATTTAATTGACAGGTGTTATCTTCAATCCCTGAGATTCTTTCTTCTGTTTGATCTACCCTATTCTTGAGGCATTCCACTGTGTTTTGTAATTCCTTGAATAAATTATTTACAGAAGTTCTGTTTGATTTTTTCTTTAATATTTCAATTTCTTTAGTGAATTTTTCATCCAAGTCCTGGATTTTTTTTGGCAGTTTCCTTGTGTTGGGTATCCATTTTCTGTTGTATGTCATTGAGTTTTTTTACAATCCACGTTCAAAATTCTTCTTCTATCATTTTAGTGTTCTGAATTTGGTTGATATCCATTGCTACAGAGGTGGTGTTTCCCTTTGGGGGTGTGCTTTCAGTTTGATTCTTCATACTTCCAGAGATCTTTTGCTGTTTCCTTCCCATCTGGAGCAGCTCTTGCTTCTTACCTTTAGATTTTCATTTAGATAGTGACGTGCCCTGTTTAGTCTCTGAGCCAGTAGGTGTTGTTTGTGGGTGAGATTTGACCACACCCTGTATGATGAGTCAGTAGATGTAGTAAAAGGGTGTGCAGAATGACCTTCCTGTCAGTAGGAGGCACTTGCTGGGAGGAGCAGGCTGCAGTGTTGTTTTTGGGTCCTGTAACCAGCCCTTGTTCTTCTGGAGAGGCACTCTAGTGCCTCAGGTGGTGGGTAGGGCCCTAAGACTGCCAGGTGTGTCCTTCTTCTCCTCCTCAGCAGGGGCAGGTGGGGGAGTGAGGCTGGGTGGGGCTGGATTGGGTGAGCCTGCCCTCAAGCTCCATGAATGCTGTTAGCAGGGGTCAAAGTTTTGTTCTGTGCTTCTGGGCAAAGCGGCCAGGGAAGGGCTGAAATAGCCCCACTCACCCAGAAAGTCTACGTGTGGGGATGGGGCTGTCTGAGATCTGCAGTCTGGAGCAGGCCTTACTCCTTTCCACCCTCTTCTATTCTGCATTTCTCCTGAGCCTCTGCTGGCAGGCAGGACCTCAAGCCAGCAGCTCTCCCCTGACTGTGACGCAAACCAGGTTTCCTGACTGGGATCACAGCCTGAACAGGGAGTGGGGCCCTCCTGTGGGAGGAGGGTTACTCCCAAGCACACTGCAGCTAGGACGCACTGTGATCTGCCCCTGAAGGCACACACATCTCAGTAGACTAGTTCACAAATATCCCTTCTGTGCCCTGGGAAATGTGATGGAGACCTGGGTGTACAGGATCTGGCCTGCTGGCCTGTCTCCCAGGCCCTGGAAATCAATCCCTGACCCTGCCAGGGAGAAGAGTGCTGGTTTCAAGTCACCCATGGGGTGCTCAAGCTGGATCAATGTCTCTCCGCCTCCGAATTTGCCCTGCTCTGCTGGAGTCATCAGGAAAGCAGAGCCTGGAAGTGCCGGTGGGTAGGGAGCTCACAGTCCAAGTACCCCTCAGTCCACTCTAGGGCCCCAAAAGGAAAGGTCCCATTCCTTGCAAATGCCTCTGGGTGGTGGCTAAATTGTCTCTCTTGGCAGCTGCAGGTAGGGGACGGGAAGGGAGAATGAAGCAATATGGCGCCTGCCGATTGGCTCGGGTCTGTGGGGCGGGAGGTGCCCCTGGGGCAAAGTGCTCACCGTTCACTGGCGGCAGCCATCTCTGGGCTGGTGTTGGCGGGTCTCTCCATTCAGAAGCCCACCAGCAGTCTGAGATGCAAGGGAGGGGAAATTTGATGGCTCCACCTACCCGTGTGCTGGTCTCCAAGCCTCTCCCGGTTTAGACCCTGCCGATGCCTTTCTCCTTCCACTTTTGCTCTGTAACTTCTTCCTGTAGTTTTAGGCACGCTTCCTTCTGACCCTCATCTGACCTGTTTGTCTGCCTGTTTGATTTTTCACTTTAATCTAAAATCTAAAATCTATCTTTCTTGCAGAGACACTCTGACTGGAAGTTTTTCTTGTCCCCCATCTTGATGTACTGTTGAATTTGGTTTGCTAGTATTTTGTTGAGGATATTTGAATCTATATTTATAAGGGACATTGGTCTATAGTTTTCTTTTTTTCTTGTGTCCTTTCCTGACTTTGGTGTCAGGGTGACATTGGCTTTATAGGATAATTTAAGAAGGATTTCCTCCTGTTTGATATTATGGAATAATTTCTGTAGGAGAGGTACCAATTCTTTGTAAGTCTTGTAGAATTTGGTTATAAATCCGTCTGGTCTAGGGCTTTTTTTTTTTTTAATTGGGAGATTTTTTATTACTGCTTTAATCTTGCTGTTCATTATTGGTCTGTCCAGAATTTCTGTTTCATTCTGATTCAGGCTTAAAACGTGTATTTCCAGGAATTTATCCATTTCCTCTGTGTTTTCTAGTTTGTGTGAGTAGAAGTTCTCATAGTATTCATGGATGATATTTTGTATCTCTGTGGTATGAGTTATAGGTTACTTGTTGCTTTCATCTTACTGCTTATAGAATTTTCTCCTTCATTGGCCAAATTGATGACTATGTGTCTTGGAGATGTCCTGTTTGCTGTGAATCTTCCTGGTGTTTGATGACCACCTTCTATCTGGATATCTAAGTCTTTGGCTATTCCAGGGAAGTTTTCCTCAACAATTTCCTTGAACAGGTTTTCCATGCTTTTTGCTTTTTCTTTTTCTCCCTCAGGGATACCTATAATTCGTATATTGGCTTGCTTCAAATAGTCCCATATTTCTATGAGTGATTATTCATTGTTCCCTATTCTCTCTTCTACATCTTTGACTTACTGGGTTGGTTCAAGAGTATTGTCTTTAAGCCCTGAGATTCTTTCTTCTGCTTGGTGTAGTCTGTTGTTGAAGCTTTCTGCTGTCTTTTGAAATTCCCTAAATGACTCTTTCATTTCTTTAAGTTCTGTTATATCCTTTCTTATATTTTCTAGCTCTTTAGCAACTTTTTCATTTTTTTTTCATTGATGTCCTGAAATATTTTTTGGCTTTTTGTTGTTGTTGTTGATTTTCAAATTTCTCTTCAATTTCATTCATCTTATTTGCCATCCATGTTCTGAATTCCATGTCTTACATCTTGACAATTTGTTTTTGGTTGGGGTCCATTGCTGTAGATCCATTGTGATCCCTTGGGGATATCAAACTGTTTTGTTTTTTCATGTTGCCAGAGTTCTTTTCTGGCTTCTTCTCATTTGAATCCTCTTCTCTTAGTTCAGGGCTGATAGGTTTACAGAACACCTGTTCTCCTTTGCTGAGAACTCTCCCTCTTAGAAGAAGATGCGGTCCCTTGATGTCACTTTTGTGTCCTGTGGAAGATTGACCTGGGATGGGAGGGTGGGTGCACTGAGAGCCTGTAATGCAGTTGCTCTGTGCTATCTCATTTCCCTGTGATTATCATAGTTCCTACTGGTGCTGGATGATCTTCATGCAGCATGGTGGGTTTTTCCCCAGGCTGCTGTTGGAAGCTTGGGTTTGGGGCTAGGTGAGACTCTCTCCATGGTGGCTGGCACTTTGGGGGATTGCTTTGCCCTGTTCTCCTCATGGAGGTGACAGTGGTCATGTGTGTCCATGCTGTGGGCATTTGTTTCAACCAGGTCCAGGTGTGATGACAGCTTGAGGCTGGTGTGTCCCTGGTAGAGCATTGGACTGCTGGGGCAGTTCCACCATGCAGCCAGTGGTAGCCTTGGAGTGGGGCCATGGGGCTTGACAGTAGCAGGGAGCCTTGGAGCCAAGTCCGGGGGCCCTGTGGAAGCTCTGGAGCTTCAGGGATAGAGCCATGGTCCCAGTGGCAGCAGTGGAGCTTTGGGACAGGAGTCTTGGGCCAGGGGCTGCGCTAGAGCCTTGGGGGTGGAGCCATGGGCCCAGTGGCCATGGTGGAGTCTCAGGGTAGGACTGCAGCCTGGAGGCAGAGCAGGAGCTACGTGGGCAGGGCCATGGGGTCAGACAGAAATGTGAGAACCACAGAGGTGGAGCCACATGGCTGGATGGCAGCATGAGGGTTGTGGGGGTTGGGACTGCAGAGCCAGGACCACTGGGTGACTGGCGTTCTCCTCCTGTCCTGGTCCTGGGGAAGCAGTCTCTGAGGCTTCTTAAGTGGCATCTGTGGTACCCAGTTTGCTCAAACCCTCTGTTGTGGGGAGGGGTGCTCAGCTCCCAATCGCAGGGCACAGCAGTGGGGATGATGTGGAGGTGGCTGCAGCAAAACTGAGCCCCATGGAGACCTGGTGCCCTGGACTTGAGACTTCAGAATGGTGTCACTTGCAGTAACCCTGGAGGGAAGCTACCAGGTCCTTGCTTTGCCTGCTCTCCGGTGCAATGTCACTGTGCAGACTCCAAGCAGCTCTCTGATCAGTCCAGAGGTCTGTGGTGGCAGAGGGGGCCCCGTCACATCTCAGGCTGCAGTTCCAGCAGGGGAGTGTGGGGCCCCAGGACTCTCTCCTCCTGTCCTTCCCCACATGTACATGCCTCTCCCAGTACCTTTCAGTCTTGCTGAGTGTATTACCCCGTCACCTTCTCCTTTACTCTGAATGTTACCTGTTCCTTCACTAGTGATTCCTAATGCTCTTCCCAAGAAGGTCCATCATAGGTGGACATCCACCTGCCACTTTCAATCCTGTCCTTGAGGTTGTTGCAAGTGTAGGCTCCTTCTCATCTACCATCTTGCCCCCAAAACCACATTGATTTTTAAAATATTTTATCTGGGGTCTTTTGGGTTATTTTGCTAAAACAGATTTATTGCTTTTGGCCAATTATAGATGCCATGAAATATAGCAATAACCACTTTAGAATAGTCGCATCTTCTACAGAAGACTCTAGTCTATGGTTTAGTCAATTATCTGAGTATCCAAGACAGATCAGAATTGTATAAAAGAATTTCCTAGCCATTCTCTCCTATGAAATCTCAAGGATACTGCTTTTAGGGAATATAAAATACCTCTTCAGAGAAACACAAGATTTAAAATCATTTATTACAGACATGAAATGCTAATGAGAACATTTAAAAACAGTGGTTAGGTAACTCAGCCAGCAAACACTGGATAATTTATTAGGTATATTTTAACCTATTCAGGTTAATAAAGAATGTGTTTGACATAGCATCAGACTGACCTTGTTTCTTGGCAAATACTATCTTAAAGTCTCTAGAGCTAATTCCATTGCCAGCCATTCTTTTCAAGGACAGTTTGCTATTATTCTCTTGGAAACAATTAACAGACTGTTGTGCAGAATAACATGTACTTTGTCCTGAAATTCTTCATTGAAGAAAGCCCAGAAAACAAAGTGATTTCAAACTTTGACCCTTGAGATTCTTAATTTCTGAGAACCTTCCTCTGTACTTAAATTTTAGAATATTTAAATATTATGAGAACACATTGGGCTAGGAAAATTATTTTAAAAGGAAATCCAGGGCATTGAGTTAAAGCAAAGATTTAGCCTAAATCTTGGTACCTCCTTTGCTGGACAATGGCATCTGATGATCAGTTTGACATAAGCATCAGTCAAATCATCATAAAAGATACATTTCAGTTTAATATTTGAGACTTACTAATTCTGAAAATCAGAGGGACTGTGACTTCTTTTTTAAGTCAACAAGCCTTGAAATCAACAGAGTTTTCTAGCTAAATAACTTAGTTGATCCAGATTCATCAAATTATTTTGTACCATTTTATTTCAGGATTTTATTTAGGTTATACAATCCTGTTAAAGGAGTGAGTATAAAATGAATTTATTTACTTCCTAATTAAGCACAAGAGTTGGATTAGGAATTGTATACAGAAAACTGTATATTAAGAAAGTCCCTTTGTTCTTTAGTTTATAGTCTAAGGCAGGGGTCAGCAAGTTTTTTTCTGGAAAAGGCCAGATAGTTAACATTTTTGGCTTTGTAGGCTATATGATCTCTGTAACAACTATTTGCCTCTGCTATTATACACAAAACCATTCACAGACAATATACAAATGAATGAGCTTGGCTGTTCCAATAAAACTTTATTTACAAAAGTAAGTGGTGGGTTGGGCTTTCCCAACTTTTGGAAAAGGGAACAGGCAAGATAAATTGTATCACTTCAATGGCTTTTGGAAAGAATTTGGCACAGGGATTCCAAGTGATATCAGTACCAGGACAGGGTAAATTAAAGTAAAAGAGTGTCAACCATTAAATGAGTTTAAGTCTCTAGGACATTGATTATATTCTAAAATTTTTTTTTAGTCCACAGTTGTTTTAATACCATCAATAGTACTATACAGGCTTTATAATTTCTATAATATTTTAACACATATCATCTCTTATTAAGAAGATTATGTATATTTCATAGAAAAGATGAGGTGATTATTACTCAAAGCAATTAAATGGTACTAGAACCATATCTTCTGATTCCAAGTATTTCAAGTTGATTCTCTTGAAAGAATTCACAATGCGAATTCTTGAAGAAATCAGAGTGAATGGGAGAAATATGGAACATGAAAGCCAGGCAAGTGGCCCATTTTTAAAAAGGAGAAGATGTTTCTAGAAAACACAAATAGGTACTCTTTTAGAATATATTATTAGAAAAACTGTTCATGAGCACTCTGAAAAGAAAAAATAAATATTAGAAGCCAGTATGAGTTGACTAAAAAT
Organism: Avahi laniger; assembly: GCA_963575035.1. Classification (NCBI taxonomy): domain Eukaryota; kingdom Metazoa; phylum Chordata; class Mammalia; order Primates; family Indriidae; genus Avahi; species Avahi laniger. Next base: position 12,263 of record CAUYSK010084362.1, read on the forward strand.
TAATCATTCTTAGCTAACTCTATTTCTTCTGTGAAAAAGGTCGTTAGGACAATTCCGCACAGAGTATTTTGAGTTTAACAAGATACTTAACAAAAAATCCTTGATAGAGATAAGTTGGAGAAATATAGCCCAGAAAATACCTCAGGATAATGTATAGCTTTTTGAATATAGAACTCACAAGAGTAGATATGTGAATTAATATCACCTTGGACTGTACTTGTGGTTGAATTTAGAGAGAGAGAGTCAGAGTGTGTGTATGTATTTTAAAGTTTTTAAAAAACATCAATAGATCATAAATGAGTAATAACAAAGTCTGCCCATTAAATATAGATTATAAGTCTGGAAGGAATGAGTCAGGATTCAAAAGGATCTCAGACTGAAAATTCATACTAAAATGAGCAAGATGGAATTTAATAGACATAAATGTAAAGAGTTGAGTTCAGATTTTAAAAAATTAAAAGGAATAGAAAAAATTTATACCTGATGATTCTTTGAAGGACATCAGGTAAAGGTTATGAGGAAGGAAATTTTGATTCAACTTAAGGAGGAGCATTTAGCAGCATGGCTCTGCCACAATGGGACAAGCCACCTCATGGAGTGGAATGGGGGTAAGAGAATGAGCCCGAGAGCTTCAGAGCCTCAGAGCAGTGCTTTTCAATTTTTAATGTGTATACATATGACCTGGAGGTCTTGTTAAAAGGCAATTCCTGGTTCAGCTGGTCTTGCATGGGACTTGAGATTCTGTATTTCTAGCAAACCCCAGACATGTAATTATTGTAGTCCGTGACTGTCCACACTTTGAGTGTCAAGGCTTGAAGAATGGACTTTGGGGTTCCACACACCTGGCTCTACAACCTACTCCTGAGTGTTCTTGCAACATACTTCACATCTCCACCTAATCTTTCTAATCTGTTTAAATGGAGATAATGATACCTATATCTCACAGGATTCCTAGGAGAATTAAATATGATTATATGTTTTGGTACATGTGAACATTCAATAAATATCAATTTCCTGTCCTTCTTCGCTTCCTCATAATTATTTATATTCGAGCTGAGGTGGGATGACCAACGGTCGGGAATTCTGAAAGGGAGATTCTTGTGTTTTGCAGGTCTCTTACAGATAATATATTATAAGGTAAGAAAGCGAAAGTTCAGTGGCTCTTCCCTATTGTTTTCTGGCTTTAACTCTAAAGTAGATACAAATTTGGTATCCACCATTGACTACCACTCCACCTTCTGCCCCCACAATTTGTCTTTGTAAAGAAGCTATTTGTGGGTTGATCATAGGATGATGGACCTTGGGTTTGATTAGAGGAGCTGTTTCCCTCTCCCCAGAAGAGATAGCTTCCCCAAGTCACATGTGGTACCTGCTCCTGTAGCATCCTGAAGCCCTTCCAAATCTTCCAGAACACTATTCCAAGCACTGCTACACTTTGCCCTATCTCAAAGACCATTCTATCTCCAGTTTAAAATCTGAGCTCTCCCAGAAGTCACTCTGAAGCCTGTAAACTTGCCATGTTTCAGCTGGTGTTCAGGACCGCTGCTGGGTTTGATGACTCTTTCAAGTGTCCTATGTGAGGCAAGTCTTATGCTTTTCAGTTTTTAATTTCCCTATTGATAGTAGTTAAGCACTGTCTTGTCAGCTCCTGCAATTGGAGCCAATAGACCAAGAATTTTCACTGCATTGTGGCTGTGCTTGCTTAAACTACAACTGTAACCTCAATGAGAGGGGAGCAAGTCTCAATGGATGGACACACATACATACACACACACCCCATGACTGATTTTCTCCCCACTCAGAGAGATCTGCACAAGGGACCATGAGTTAGCCTCCCTTATGCTGGCTTATGTCCATCAATTTGGTTTCATCAGCTTCTACCTGGCTTCTCTCTCCTTCCTTTCCTAGCTGCGGCTAAGATGCCCTGAGGGTCATTTAATTTAGGATAGAACTCACCTGGATGCTGCAGTTTTAAGCCTGATATTCAGCCTGGACGCTCTCACTGACTAAATGCACTTTTTAAGAATCAGTTTCTAGTTCTTTTTTGACATTTTAGAACTGAAAAATAGCCGATTCTATTTTAAAATAATTAGAGAACTGTGTAGTTCTATTCTTAAGCTGCTATCCAATCTTGGCTGTTCCATTCCTGGGAACTTTGGGCAAATACACCTTTTTTCGTGTGTCCACTCCTCTATGCTCCACCCCACCCCAATCAGTGTTTGGGCTGAGGAAAGAGGAACTAATCTTTCCCTGAGAATCCTTCATTTCCTGTCTGAAGAAGCCGGTCATGCTGATTTGGCCAGAAGTCAATGCAATGTATCTATTAGTATCTATCTGAACTTTTGAAGTGGTGCATTCCCCTTTATACATTGTTTCCCTAGTTGATTCAGACATGATTTTTCATGCAAAAAGGAATAATACAGTTCACCAGGCTGTAAGGTAGGTCACCAACTCAGAACATGAGTTCTAATTTGACTCCAGTTGTGGTTTTGTCTTCAGTGGAGAAACTTGGCTGATTGTCACCCACCAAAATGGGAGCTGAATCCTTGATTATATGGTAGGAGACTCTTCCTTCCTCCTCTAAAAAACTGTTCATGCTTGAGCTAATGGCTAGGAATTTCTCTGGGCAAAACTGTTTTTTGAATTCCATTCCAGAAATAAGAACAGAAAATACACTTCAAGAATAAAATGGTTTACAATTTTAAAAAGCATACTTTATAGTTTAAATTATGGTAGATGTGGGAAGAAGATGGAGGATAAATATGTGCTGGCCAACTGGCGTGGACACTCTGGTTTAATAGCCTCCAAGTAACTCTGACAATCTACAAGATAGCTTTTATGAGCCAGAGCAAAATGAACTCACTGAAACTACTGTTTCCAGTACCTGGATTCACATACAGAGATGTTCAGTAAAACTTGAACTCCAATAAATACCAAAACCTTACAAATTACAAACTGTTAGCAGCAGGGCAGACAGTCTGAGTTAGGCATCCAAAGAAATCTTAATCTATTTTTAGGACTCCTTTGTATTCTTAGATTTGGGGTAAACTAGTTACGTAACTTTGGTAAATTATTTTACCTCGCTGAGTCTTCATTTCAATAAGTGAACAGCACAATTTTTTGAATGCCTCCTATTTGCTACTCATTTTTTCAGTCGTTTTGCTGGCACTGGGGAATAGTAAAAATAGATGATGCTTATTTTATCCTTGTTATGTGCCAGGCTAGATGCCAGGCATTGTACAAAACCCTTAATGTGAGTTATCTGATTTAACCCTCACAGAATTCTATGGAGATAATACTGCTGCTGTGATTGGAGATGATACTGTCATTGTCCTAGTTTGGGAGATGGGGAAATTGAAGCATGGAGATGTTAGTAACTTGCCCACGGCAACAAGAGCCTGCACTCCTAACCATTACATCTAACTGCCTACCTGTTCTCTAAGCTCAACAGTGCTTCTTAAACTTTAATGTGCTCATGAAACACCCGAGATTTTGTTAAAATGTGGTTTCTGATCAGGACATCTGTGGTGGGGCCCAAGATTCCACATATCTGACAACCTTTCAGGTGATGACGATGCCTCTGGTTCACAGATCACAGTTTGAGTAGCAAGGCTTTAGACCTGTAGTTCACACCCGAGCTGGCATATTAGGAATACCTGGGCAGCTTTTAAAAACTTCTATGTCCAAGTCACATCTATGTCAATTAGATAAAAATCTCTGGGGCTGAGAATAGCCAAAGCAATCCTAAGCAAAAAGAACAAATCTGGAAGCATCACATTACCCAACATAAGGCTATACTAAAGAAAACAGCAAGCTACTGGTATAAAAGCAGACACATAGATCAATGGGATAGAATAGAGAACCCAGACATAAAATCATATACCTATAGTTAACTGATCTTTGACAAAGCAGACAAGGGACATGCTATTCAATAAATAGTTCTAGGAAAACTGGATAGCTGCATGCAGAAGAACACTGAAAACTCAGAACAGGAGATATTGGGGGGGGTAAGGGATCAAAAATTATTTATTGGGTACAGTGTATACTATTTAGGTGATGGGTACACTAAAAGCCCTGAATTCACC